>KB701938.1:0-23440 GCA_000349165.1 Anopheles christyi | reverse complement strand
TGTGAATTATGTTCCATATTTTTCGATACGTTTAGGTATAAAATGGAAGAAATAATACATTGCACAATAAGAAGGTAAGAGCTCGTCCAAATTGAGCGCAACTGTCAAAATGGTTATCAAAATCTTGTTTGCAATTGCGCTGCGAACTCGTCCAATGTAAAATGGCTTTATTACTAGAGTCATTGGTCCATCGTGAGCGATTTTATCGCATTTCCTATCAAAATTTTGAATGGAATTTAACAGTTCGCGCCATATGAGCGATTTCATCGAGCGACGGAATCAAAAAGATTTGATTTCAACGGATTGTCACGCGCGATTTTATCTGTCCAACTTAAATTGGTAGAAAACAACCTCTTATTGCGTTTTTCACTTGAAATTATAATAGTTTAACTGCTATCTCATTTCAGCAAATGAAAAAAAAAAACAAAACAAATTCAAAGTTCAAAGTCGTGCGAATGAGCTTATAAGCGAAGTATGGCCTATCCAAAAATAGCAGAGTCAATTGCGAAAAGCAATTGATGCGTCTGGTGACAAATTTTATGAAATTGTGATTTTGTTCCAAATCCTGGATTTTACAAATGAAAAGTGATACTATTTTCTTAGGTCAATAAGTAATTTGAGGCAGTTTGGGCGATTTTCAGCGGCTTCTTGAAAGATTTGGGAGTCAACTATAAATTTTGACCAGTTTTGAAAATGTTTTGTTTGTTTGGTGGGTATTCCATCATTTTAACTGTCAAATTTGTTCTACGGGAATAACGTATTTTCCCAAACAAATCGTCGTCTGTCAAACTCAAGCTAAAAAAGGAGGACAAACAGTTTTTCTTCAGAACTGAGTATAAAAAAAATCCATCCTCCCCACTGAATGACCATTTGGTGACCCGTTGGTGTAGTTTGTTAAGATTTCGTCAGTTTACTACACAAGAAAAGATAAACGAAACGGAAAAAATCGTTGATGCCAGATAGGAGTAAGGGAAATAGTTTTATTTCTCATCCTTCTTCACCTTGAGAAGGGTTAAGTTAAAATAAAATGGTGCCATAGCCAGTGAGCGAAGTACAGCGAAGTTCAATACGCAAAGGACATGAACGGTACGGCGGCTGCAGGACAACCGCGGGACGACACCGCCGGACCCACGATGGAACCGGTGGAAACGGTGACGCTCATCAGCGATGACTCGGACGTGGAAATGACCGACATCACCGTGAAGCGTCCGAGCAAATCCGAATCTGACGAGGGGCGTCGAACGAGCCGGCGCAAAAAGGTTAAGGTGGGCTACGGTGACAATGGTGCGAAAACCAACACGGGCGTACGGCCCGGCAGTGCCTGTGAGAGTGGGGACGGGATCGTAACGCCCGATCGGAAAACGGAAGCAACCACCAAACCAGATCCACCACCAACGCCGAAATCAAAAAGGCGCGAAGCGGAAGAAAAATCAGCCACCGGACCGGATCCGAACCCGTACCAGGAGCTGATGACTGGACTGGAGGGTGCGGCATTTCAGTCGCGCCTACCGGTCGATAAAATGACTGCCGCCGAAGCCGTCTGCTTTCCACAGATCATCAAGCACGGGTTGGTGGCCCAACGTGTGTTCCTGAACGTGCGCAACCGCATCCTGCAGATGTGGATCGAGGAACCGACGGTGCAGCTGACGGTGGAGAATGCAATGAAAAAGATGGAACCACCGTTCGACAGCGATCCGTCGCTCGTGAGAAAGGTGCACGCGTTTCTCGAGCGGCACGGTTTCATTAACTTTGGAATCTTTAAACGCTTAAAGCCACTGCCGGTGAAGAAACACGCCAAGGTGATCGTCATCGGAGCAGGAATCTCGGGACTGGCCGCGGCCCAACAGCTGCAACAGTTCGGGTTCGATGTGATCGTGCTGGAAGCGAGAGATCGCGTCGGCGGTCGGATTGCAACGTTCCGAAAGAATGCCTATACGGCGGACCTCGGTGCGATGGTGGTTACCGGCACCTGGGGCAATCCACTGACGATTCTGAGCAAACAGACGGGCATGGAGATGTGTCCGATCAAGAGCACCTGCCCGCTGTACGGGGCCGGTGGAAAACCGGTACCGAAGCACAAGGACGATATGGTGGAGCGAGAGTTCAATCGGTTGCTCGAGGCGACCAGCTATCTTTCCCACCAGCTCGACTTTAACTACGCCGGCAATCATCCCGTTTCACTTGGGCAGGCACTCGAGTGGATTATTAAGCTGCAGGAAAAGCACGTAAAGGAGAAGCAAGTGCAGCATCTCGGTGGGATCATTGGGTGGCAGCAGAAGCTGCTGAAGAATCAGCATCAGCTGGTGGAAACGCTTGCCCGGATACGGGATTTGAAGTCAAAGCAGCAGCACCTGGTTGATACGAAGCCACCGAAACCACCACCACCGGCGAAAGAGGGAGGTGGTGCTAGTGGTGGGGGTACTGTGGGAGCGACACAAGACACATCAGGAGGTAAGGCCCTAGTTAAGTTTTTATTATTATTTTATTTTTTAGAAGTCGCAAAACAATCTTAACAGGCCTTGACTAATGAAGTTGTGCAAAAGGAGATTATATATGTTGCTTCTTTTTACGACCTACGCCTAACAATGTAGCCATGCGAAGCAATACATGCTAAAAAGACTTAATTGTATCCGTATAGATGCCTTTACAAGTTTTGAGTCGGGCTCCAAACGTAATTCCGGTCCTGAATACTGAATAAATGTTCCCCTTCTTCCCACATTTCTCTTCAGGTGACACAGCGGGAACAAAGTACTTTGAGCACGAATTTCAACTCCGGGTGATGGCACGCGAGGAGCAACTGGCGTGGAAGGAAGTAGAACGGTTACAAGCCTACCAGATCGAGCTGGAAACAAAAGTGCGCGAGCTGGAAAACGACCAAGTGTCCGAGGTGTACCTTTCCTCCAAAGATCGCCAAATACTGGACTGGCACTTTGCGAATCTGGAGTTTGCGAATGCGACTCCCCTCAGCAATCTATCCCTAAAGCACTGGGATCAGGACGATGATTTCGAGTTTATCGGTAGCCACACGACGGTTAAGAATGGGTACTCGTGCGTACCGATCGCCCTCACCGAGAATCTGGATGTGCGAGTTAACACAGCCGTAACCTGCATCCGGTATCGGCCGGGAGGGGTCGAAGTGACGGCAGATCTGAAATCGAACAACTCAACTGTGTGCTATCGGGCGGATTTAGTGCTCTGCACGCTTACGCTCGGTGTACTGAAGCTTGCCATCGCCGAAGAGTCCAAGCAGCTCAACACGGTCCGGTTCGATCCACCGCTGCCCGAGTGGAAACAGTCCGCAATACGGCGGCTTGGGTTCGGTAACCTGAACAAGGTCGTGCTATGCTTCGACCGCATCTTTTGGGATCCGAACACGAACCTGTTCGGGCACGTCGGCAGTACCACGGCTAGCCGTGGCGAGCTGTTCCTGTTCTGGAACATCTCCCAGTCCCCGGTGCTGCTAGCTCTAGTCGCGGGTCAGTCGGCCGCCATCATGGAAAACGTATCGGACGATGTGATCGTCGGCCGGTGTATCGCCGTGCTGAAGGGTATCTTCGGTAATTCGGCCGTCCCGCAGCCGAAGGAAACGGTCGTCACGAGATGGCGGGCGGATCCGTGGGCCCGCGGGTCCTACAGCTTCGTATCGGTCGGTTCATCCGGCAGCGATTATGATCTGCTGGCAGCACCGGTGACACCGAAAGCGCCCGAAGGTGCAAAACCACCAACGACCCAGCAACAACCACAGCCTGCTGCGCCTCAGCAACGCCATGACAAAAACGGTGACAAGAAAGACAACGAGGAGGACGGCGATGACGAGGATAGTAATCCGATCGACATTCCGCGGCTATTCTTTGCCGGTGAGCATACGATCCGCAACTATCCGGCCACGGTGCACGGTGCACTGCTCAGCGGGCTGAGAGAGGCCGGCCGGATCACAGACTACTATCTTGGCTTTCCCAACTGCTACCCGGAAGCGCCCAAAGAGGAAGCAAAGAAGTGATCGATCCAGCGTTCGCCTCCCCGGGAGGCGCTCTTGCCGCACAAACTGCACACACATTCGCATACAAACACTAATACATCCATTCACACGCCAATACACGTAGAATAAGGCAGATGTTAGGCAACGAGTTGTTTTAGCAAGCAAATAGGGAATTGATGGGAGTTGGTAGGCCATTTTTATAATGCACAATAAGCACACACCCCACACCACATACAGGCACGTACACATCACCTTTCTGCGTTGGTTTTACTTCCAGCACCGCCTCGCGACTTCAAATGTTTGAAGTTACACGATTGTTTGTAAAATCCTCCCCAAGTCCCGCGTGTCTAATTTTAAGCAGCAAGAGTTTTAGCAAAAAGTTCACTTCAATGTATTTGTGTTTGTCGTTTGTGTGTGTGAGTGTGTGTTGTGTGACCACATTCTCTGCAGTGCACTCCGGAGTACAATGGTATTAAATATGTTCATTATTTCCGTCTGCCATGTTCAATACTGTAGATAAATAAATATCGATAAGATGCAGAATATATCCAATGCGTTGGTGGAAGTTCCTTTTTTTCGATTCATAAATATGTATCCTCATCGAAAAGTCTTTCAAGAATCATGAATTGAATCTCCGAACAGAATGAATCTCAGGCGAATTTGTTATCAAGATGTTCAGATCAGCGGGTCTTAATCCTTCAACTGAGGAATAACTGTATCCTTAGTTATTCCTTGTAATTCACGAATCAAGGTTCAATGAAGATTAAGAATAAGAGATGGGAAGAATGAACTGAGAACCGATCAGTTCGTTCAGTTCTATAAAATGAATGAATGAACTACGTTCACTAGGTGCTGCTATGATTGATGAACGATGAACTGCTTAGGCAGGTTTTTGCGAACTTCCCGTTGATTGAACGAACGAAAGAACTGTCGTTCAAGTTAAGTTATTTTGATTGGACGAACTAATTCTTCGAAATTTAACGATTTACTCAGGCCTAGTATGAATATCCAAGCGCTTCGTGGAAGATTTTTGAAATATTCACGATTTGGTTCATGATTCGAACGACTTTTTAGTGAAGTATAGAAAATTCTTTTAAATTATATAATAACAATCCTTTGCAAATTCGGCTCATTTCGAAGAACCACCCAATACTTGAAAGGTTTTCTAAAATTTACATGATTTTTGTTATTTACCAGAATGGTAGCTAGGGCGTATTTTGGATCACGATTTTTAATATTCTTTAAACTGAAATAATATATATATGCCCCATAAGAATTAACCAACCACCACCGATACCAATGTTTTCAAAATATGTTTCATGCAGATTTAGTTTTGAAACTGTGATATTATCGTCACCTTCCACCACATATACTATAGAAAGCACATTGTTTCTTTAACCATTTTTGTATATTATAATTATATCGCTTTTTTTTCTTCTTTATTACTTACTTCCTCTGTTTATCGCGTTCCTCCTCCTCCTCCTTGTGTTCGAGACAGTTTCGACAGTTTTGCGTTCGAATTTTATTTTCTCGTTTTCGCGTGTCTATCCAATATAATACATAGTAAACTCAAAGCATTCCTGACAAACGGACAATTTTATGCATTTGCTGCTGGCTACTACTGCTTCTGCGTCCTAGCTAAATGAGAAGAGGGAAAGAGAATGGGTGCCCTCTTCTGCTCAGTTTGCCCCCGGGCGGGATCACTCTTAATCTCAGAAATCTCGTCTAATCTGTCTCCTTTCCCACTTTGCCTGGGTGTGTGTGTGTGTGTATGTGTGTATTTATATTTTCTATTCCATTCTACTATATTTCTATGCCAATGCCAACAGTGGAAACCCGATCACTCTTGCGCTGTCTGTTCGATATTTCATTTTTATAGCTTTTATCAGCAGATCGGACTAGACCGGGTCGAATATATGCTGCTTGTGGGAGGCTATTAATTCTTATATGTCCACTCCCGTGCATTCGAACCATTGCTCTTTACGATACCATCAGAAGGGCCGTGTTTCATCGGTTCTACACAATTGAAGCGTTTCGCTTTTATGCAAACTGGATTCTTGCTGCATTTTTTTTCGTTTCGTTTTGTACTTTGCATTCCCCAAATGGCCACAGCAAACTAACCTCATACCCTTTCCAATGCCCTCAGCTTCAATGCTGAACCTCCCCTCCTCGCTCCACCAGTCCCAAACCGTACAAATAGTAGTCGTGAGGGAAGAACATGTTGGGGGGCGTGAATTGCGTGTTATACGTGTGCGTGTGTGTGCTGCAATGCAAAATGCCAGTGTATCTCATCGGTTCTCAAAGCGATATTAGTATTACTGGTAGTTATAATAGTAGTAGTAGTAGTGGTAGCATTAAACGTACTGTTTAGCGTCTATATAGATTCTTACAAAAGCTAGCCTAAAGTCTCGACGATCGTACGTGCGTTTTAAGCAGACAATTAGATATAACGATTTCCGAAAATGCACCCCCTTCCTGCGCACACACACACACACATACGCAGAATGGTGCTGAATTTGGCATTGAGGACTTTGCATTCTCAACGGGAAACAGGGGAAAGTGAAGCCCTGCTAGAGAGAGGCGCGCGCATATTACATACACCCATCATTCCACCCTTTAACTTAGCTTTTTTCCAACGCACTTTCATTCGATCATCGGTCTCACATACACACACATACGCACTTGCAATATGCAAACATACAGGCGCAATCGCATACACACTTTCTACCACTTATTGCTCGTCATTCTAACTGGGGTACATCGATTTCGGACTCCTAACGGGGATTGCGCGCGCTATACCTTCCTCCTTGTCCCAACACACCCTCACAATAATGCTAGCTGTTCTGATACTTCATCCACACTACCACTTTGCCTTAAATCTTACTATTATTAATTATTGATTCACCCCTGGGCTTTTACAAACTACACGCACACCAGCACGACAGCCAGCCCCTTTCGCAGCATTATTCGTTAGGCGTTTCTTGTTGATAAAATTAGCTTCAGATTAATGGTTAATAAATACAGTACTACTCGATTATATGAATGTACAACAGTGGAAGAGAGAGAGAGAGGGAAGGGACACTTTTGTTTGCGCGCGTGTGTGTGTGTTTGTGTGGGTGGGTAGGTTGTAATATGTAAGTGAGATTTTTTTTCCTCCAAAAACAGAAACAGAATATTTAGTGCCACCGGGTTACTACAATGCAAAACAATTCAGTAAAGCTACCACACCACTTCTGTTTACTTTTGCCTAGCGGGGAAGCAGATGCAACTCAAACCCTCTAACAAAAAACACCCCCTTGGCTGGTGGACCATTGCTTGCCATGTTATAATAATAAATAATATCTATAAACAACAGAAGAGAAAACAAACAAGTCGGGGGGGAGCAGTTTTGCCTTTTCCTTTTTTGTTAACTAACGAAGTATTTTAACGATATAACGAGAAAATTTTTTGTCCCATTTTCGCTTGGCTACCTATCAGACGGGGGTGGTGTTGCACTTCAACAAAAACTAGTTAAAATTAAAGAAATTAAACACTTCTGAATAACAAATCATTCTTGCTTCATCATCATTTCATTCTTTTCGTTACAGTTTTCTCTTTGTGTTTCTTCCTCCTTGGGGCAAAAGATGTTACCGGGGGAAGCGCAATTCGAGCCAATGCATCCTCACCCTTAGTATGTCTATCCTAGGATTGCGAACCAACTAAGCAAAACTTCTCATTACGAACGGCCGGTCAGAAAGTAGCAAAATATGGCCATAACTGGCACGATGCAGGCGGCTATCTGCAGTGCAAACCAGTGCCTGGATTGGCTCATATCTTGGGACAGCTGCTGCAGTTGCTGTTGCAGTCGAACGTTTTCCTCGCTCAGGTGGGAGTACTTTTCCTTGAATACAATCAGTTCCTCCTCCCGCTGCACATCCGGGTGATTGATCATGGCCAGCTCGTAATCGATCGCGTTCGTCCCCGATAGCTCTTTACCATCGCCGGGGGTATTATCGGCAGGGTAGCCCATCAGGAGAGCGCTTCCACCATTACTGGCACTGTCGAAGGCTTTGCCCGTCACACCGACATTGTCATCAACTGGTGGTCTTGCTGCTGCTGCTGTGCCAATCATATCCAACACCGGTACATTGTACAGGGCGGTCGCTTCGATGGTTTCCGTTTTCTCGTCGTCATCTTCATCGTCGTCGAGATCGTCCAGATTGGAGCAGATCGATGCATCACCACCATCGCTCGTATCGGTCGCCTCGGACGTGGCGGCCATTGTTAGAGGTAGAACTGGTACTACTGACATGCTCGACACCACCACCGTAGCAGGCACATCGGGAAGTGCGTCGGTTTGCGTTTCCACGTCCACCATCGGTACCGTTGGTATAAGGACCGGCGAAGGCATTTCCGCCACCGGTGCATTGTCCGTCACAACTAGCAGCGTCGTCGGCATCATCATCAGCTCCTGCGCTTGTTGTTGTTGGTGGTTCTCCTCCGTAGCTACATCCTTTGCCGACGATTCCATTTCCGGCGTTGAGGAGGACTTTTCCATCGGTTCCTCCTTCTCGGTGCCACTAGCGGTTTGCATTAATTCCTGCTCTTCCTTAACTACAACCGTAACGTCCTCGGTGGATGGCTGAGCTACAACAACGGATGCTGCTGCTGCCGCCACTGCAGCCATTGCACTGATCTTTTCGTTTTCGATATTTTTCTGCTTCAGCAGCTCGATCTCCATGCGTTCCATCTCCAGCTGGCAGCGGTCGTTAAGCGTGCGCAGCTCATCTACCTCGTTGCGTAGCGTCGAAAGGCTTTCGGTGAGGTTATCACAAAGCTGCTGCTTCTGGTCCAGTTCGTCCTGTTTCGGACGGCTTTCCAGTTCCGCCTTGAACGCCAACAGCTGTGTGAAAAACGATAAAAAAAATATGTATTTAGTATTGTGAAAATCTGATCCAGTATGATCAATTTCAATCATTGATTCAATGAATCTCTCATCACGTAATTCATGAATTTTGTTCTAATAAAAATTCGTGATTGATAGAAGATTAACAGATTTCAAGATTCATATATATCCAAGGTATAGAGAATATTTTTTAAAGTCTCTCTCTGTCTCAACAAACAACACCATCAGTAACTCGAACCCTTACCTCCGTCTCCAGCTCATCGTACTTGGCCTTTTGGATGATCTGTTCCGATTGCTTCTGGGCTATCGTTCGCTCCACCTGCCGCAATAGCGTCATACAGTCGTTCTTGATCAGTCGAATGTTACGCTTCAGTACGTTTTGATTGATAAGATCCGCTTCTTGCCCGTACGGAGGAGCAGCAGTAGTCACTGCTGCCGTCGTCACACCATCTCCATGTGTTTCCTGCGGCCCTTGAACGGTTTCCTGATCCATTGGCGTCTCTGCGACACCGGTATCTTCACCATCTCCACCACTATTGCTAGTGGGACTTGCACTGTTCACATCGTTCTGATTGCCATCGCATTCGACCTGCAACGTTGACGGTCCATTTTCTGCACCACGTACTAGCGTGCTCGCGTCACCAGCTGGTTCGTCATCATCTGGCTTTGCATCACCTCCGGCCGGTATCGCTGTCGCATTGGTTGTCCCCGTTAACACGATTGGGTCCGTTGCATCGTTATCTAGATCGTTCGTGTCGCCCGTTTCTATGAACAGAAGTAAAAAGAAATTCCAAGTTAAAATCACCATACTGAAATGAAAATATTGTTGCTGTGCTTGTACCATTTTCCGACTTTAGATCTCCTCCAAATAGCAGGGTGAAATTTTTCTCAAGCGTATTAATGCGTCGTTGCAGCTTCGTCAGTCCTTCCGTGTAATCACTACCGTTAATCTCGCTTTCCTGCTTTGATTCGCGGAAAAAAAAGGTATAGGATCATATATTGAAAAACCTGTTGCCATCATGTTTGCACCACCTTCAACTACTTACAGTATCATTACAAATGGCCTTAATAATGTCTTCAGATCCTTCCAGTTTCTTAATATCGGAGTTCTTCAACCAGTTTGACATGGCCGAACTGTGTATTTGCTGTTGATGTTGATGCTGCTGCTGCTGCTGCTGCTGCTCGTCATCCGAAGATGCAATCTGCAAAAGAGAAAGCACGCGTTAGAGAAAAGGTGTTCTGTTAAAACAAATGGTAAATCAAACTTACCGCATAAACATCAACGAAATGGTCCAGCTTGTGCGTGAGACTGGTGATTTCGGACTCTTTCGCTTTCAGTTGCTCCTCACTCGATGCCACCTTCTCATCGTACTGATTCTTCAGCGTATCCATACAGACGGTCATTTCCTGTGTTTGATGCAATACAAAAAAAACCCTTATGATACACTCCTCTATTAAAGTGAACGAGTGCAAATTAATCCTACCTGTAGTTGCTGCTTTGTTTTGGTCAGCTGCTCGCGTAAAAGCGAACACTCGTCCTCGCTTGTGCAGAGGGCTTTCTCAAGCGAAATCTGCTTGTGTACGGCTTCGTGTCGCTCCTGGTGCAGTTTGTACATAGCCTCTTTGGCCGCGTTCTGATACTCCTCCTTTTCGTCCACTAGCTTCAGCAGCTCCTCCCGTAGCTTGTCCTCGGTGATGTTCTTCTGGCAGTACTGTAGCTTCTTCTCCAGCATGTCAATCCGACTGAGCAGCCGATCCTCGTCGATCATCGCCTGCCAACCGAGGAAGGAATTTTGCCTACAAGACACGTAACGAAAGATAGTGTTTAAAAGAATGTTTCTATAGCTCTTTTTTTTTACTTCATCATAAAAGGTAACTCACTTTGTCGATTCAACCATTTTCTGAAGGCTTATCAGCTTCGTCTCAAGTATCTGTTCGCGCTGATTCGCCTCCTGGATGTACTGATTCAATCGGTACAGATCGACCGGTGGTATGATGGCGCTCTGGCCACCGATTCCCACCTTCTGGCTTGCCTTCGTTTCCCGCCCGTCCGGCAGAAACAGCTTGAGCGTGGCCGTAATGCAGCCGTGCGTTTCGCGCCGCGTGTTCTCCATAACGTCCACGCCGAACTGCACGATGTCACCCGAGCTGATCTCGTGCGGTTCCGACTCGGTGCACGTTTGGCTGAGGCGAATATTGTTGATGAAGGTGCCATTGCTGCTGCCCGTATCCTGTAATTGAAACAGAACGTTTTAAATCTCTTCAAAATAGGTCTGAACTACAAGCTGGAAAGCGATCGAGTGCTCTCAAACATACCTTGATGAAGAAACGACCATCTTTGTACCACAGCACGGCATGGTTCCGGGACAGCACCTTACAGTCGAAGATTGCATTGTTTTCTGAGACACGTATTCTCGCGACCGATCGTCCTACCTTAGCTTGGGCACCCGGCTCAAGGTAAAGTGTTCGATTCTGTCAATGAAACAAAACAAAGTTGAGAAATTAAACAGTTTTGCGTGGCCCAGAAACGTACACTCCAATTACACTTACGTTGAAGGGATGCGAGTTCGGTCGGCAGATAAGCAGTGCCCGGGCAACCTGCGGTTGGCCATTGTTGTTGATACAGTTGTTGTTGTTGTTTATGTTGTTGCTTACGTTCAATGTGCCGCAGGAGTTGCTCACGCTGAGGCTGTTATTGTTGATGAGTGTGTTCGCGTTGTTGTTATTGTTGTTGGCGGTTGCGTTGTTATTGTTGTTAAGGTTGCCAAGTTGCTGCTGCTGCTGCTGCTGTTGTTGCACCTGCGCTGCAACGTCTCGGTTTAGGGTGGTAGTAGTGGTCGTCGTCACGTTGTTAACCAATGGAGTTTGCATTCTTACTCCTGGCGCTTTCAGGAATGGTAAATACTCATCTCTGTTATTTATAAAAACCATGACCTGCGGAAACACGCGTGAGAGAGAACAAGCGAGAATACATTAGGCAAGCGATCGTTTAAATATTCGTTTTTTATTCTATGTATGAGCAGTTAATGGTTGGCAATAAAGCGGATAAATAGTAACATCAAAGTAAGAGCAACGAACAGGTTCACCAAGGTTGCAATACACCCCGGTTTCGCTTCTGCTGTGTGGGTTCATCAACATTTAAAACACGTTTTACATTGGCTTCCTTCGTTGCGCACCTCCGATCATCATCACACTCCCGCACATGGGAAGCAAATATAAACTAAGCCATGACGAATATACACGAAGCACAAACGCGCTGCCGGCGCCTTTGGTGGATAAGGAAGCCAAAGCAAACCTGCCCTTAACCCAGTGAGCTTTCGAGTCAAATAGAGAGTGACGCTAAACGCACTACAGCAAACAAAATCACTAAAACGGCACCGAAGCATCATTACGGAAAGTGAGTTGCATACATTATAATGGTGATGAAGTTGTAGCAACATACATTGGTTAGTTTTCACCTGTTTAATTAAACAATTCTATCATAACACCCATTCAAAACACTGAAGAGAACATCTTCCGAAAAAGCATGCTACCGCGGAGTTTAAAAACAGAGCATTGAGCAGACTAACACCATTACCCTACACAGAGCTGCAACGGTTGTTGCATTGTCAATGTGAGTAAGATGTACCTCAGAGGACGAGCTACACGCATCGATGCACGTCGCTGGGTCGTGCTGACTCGTTGTTTCTTGAAGTTCCCTCCAAAACTAACGGCAGTTCGCAAGTTCAATTCCGCTATAGCTAAGCTACACCACACAACGTGCCTGCCGTCTTAACCACGAACGAAGAATTAACACATAAACCTCCACCCAACTCCCACTCAGTAATACCCCTGCATGAATGTGCATCGAATACGAATATGAAACATTCCATCGACCTCACCTCAACTTTCGAACCAAAGTTCTGACTAATATGCATGAGAGGAGTTGCAAGATCTTCCTGGAAGGCGCGGCGATTTCTTCCACCATTTTCAAACATGCCAAAAACCAACGGCACACCATTCACCCGAAATGCAGCTCTCTAACGTTGGAAAAGGGGTGTAGCAAACCTTCCCCCCCCCCCCTCACCACTACGTGAGTTAAGAAGCTTTATGTTGATTGCTTTTTGATTAGTACTCCGTCCACTCCCATCTCAACAGACACACATGTTGCCTTTGGCTGTTTTTTTTTTCTCTTTTCGTTCTCCCAAAAATAGGCACACAAAACCATCCGCCCAAGACAATCGAAGAAGAAGATGCGCGTTCGGCAGAGATTATCCCAAAAGCGGTGGATGGAATGTTTCCGCATGCAGAAGGGGATTATTTTTGTTCCGATTTCAGCTATGGACCACTAGACCGTCAACTGTGGTGAATAAAAAGTATAAGATTCAACGAGAGACACCCCTTGCAAGTCGTATTACTGATATCGTCGTCTTCCAGCTCCAGCGTTTATCTTTGTCTTATGGACCATGCGTTCCGAATGAGTTCCGGTTCATAGAGTTGTGCTCCATCCGTTAGTCCCGTGTGTGCACCGAACGTGCAACGAGACACATTAAATATCACACAAAATGTAACATAAACTTTATGTTACGGTACTATAGAGGGCGAGGCCCACTCAGGGTGAAGTAAAACGCCACTTTTACGTTATCGACAGAGCGCCACAACTTTCAGGTTCCTTCGGATCCCGGCGATCAACTGGATAATGATGCTCATAACCACGAGAGAATGTGTTTAAGGTACAGGAATATGGGGCAAAATGGGCATGCTAAGGTTTTTTTTTTTTTGGTAAATATCTTTAAAACACTAATGCTTTGATTATAATGACATAGTCATGTGGGCCTAAACAACTCTTCTATGAATTAAAAAAAAATTGACCTCAAAACATGCAACATATGTTAACAAAAGCTTGAGCTCTATTCCAAAGTTACGCCGTTAATGCGTTCTGGGGGCATCTGCGTAATTCGAATATAAGCGTGTGTCTAATGTTCCGATGTTTTCAGCATTTGTGTGTCTTGTAAGTCTTTATAAAAAAGCTTCAGGTGTTTGTGTGGATTTTGGGTTTAAGTTGATGATTTCAGCTTTTTAATTGATTATTCAATTTAATTTAATTTAACCTTAATAACTTATTTAACTGATTTTTTTATTTTATTTTTATGATATTTATTTCACCTTTCTCTTAATGTACAAACAACTGATTTATGAACACAGCCTTTTATAAATCAAACATGCGATCAAATCAGCATTTCGTTCTGTGTAAGACTCCTGGCCTTATTAAAAGCCATCGGTTTAACAGATGACATTCATTTTCTCAAACGAAACAAACATATTTTTGGATTTACAATTTCGCATCACTTAATCAAATTTGTAAGCATCATTTAAAAACTTGTTTATCAATATTATACGTCTAAAGGAAATTCGATAATTACTACAATATTTTAAAAAAAGCTACAAAATTTTAATTCTGGCATTCCTGAAATCTTGTTTTACAAAACTGACATGCTGTTGACAAGACGTTGAAGTTATCATAGTGCCCCACATGCCCATTCCGCCCTGTGCTACCATACTTAGTGCGAAATATCTACTTCTTCTGTCTTCCGGGAGGGAAAATGTGTAGCAAAGAACAAGATCTACAATGTCCCAATTTAGCAATGAGACAATAAAAAGACGAAAACACTCAAACCGTCAAGACACTGTCATAATCACAAGCAAACAATAACCTAATCATAAGCATAGCAACGTTTTGGAGTGCAAAACAGATTAATTTGAGATCTGGAGAGGTTTGAGGTCACAGTTATCAGAGGCGGACGCCTCCCATCAGCAGACAGATACTAATTAACATATTATGGCATTTCGCCTTTAAGTGTACTTTTTTTTCACAGATGCTAATTAGAGCCGTTACACGCTATAGCAAAACAGAGATGCAACAAATCTACTTGTTTTGCCACATTGCAAATCAGCACGCCGCTAACTGAGGTTCATAATTTGTGGTCCTGGACGACTTTGCTGCAAAAACAATGTATTAAACTTTATATACTTTGTGGTGCTGCTTTACGCAATAAGCTGTTTTTACTTGACGCATTTAAACAAATCACAAAGCAATGCCTTGTAACTTATTGTTCTATAAAATAAAATATTTAAATCACCTAAAAGTTAAACTCAAATTTGCCGCATTAACAACAAGTACGCCAAGGGCGGCGGTGCGGACCTCACCAAGAATCATATTAATGTTACAGAAAAAATACGTCGTACCACAGATGTAACACCACGTATTCTGCATACTGCAGTGTCATAATTTAATCGGTGGTTCAGCAAAATGCGAGAAACGGTAACGTTCCCGCCGTTCACGTTGCGGCAAAGGAGAAAAGGTTAACGTACGCACGCGTTCGTTCGTCCGTATGTCTCGGTCATTTTTTTGCCACCATAGCAGAAGCATAGAACCACCGGAACCGACGACGAAAGTCAGCTGGTACTGTGTTTAGTTAACGGGCATTAGAAACAAGAAGTGTGTAAAAAGAACTCAACAATTACGATAACGACACAACGGCTGTAAGCGCTACAAAGAAATACCAATGCAAACGAAAAACCCACATTCGCTCGCACTGGGGATACTTTTTTTTTGGTTTAGAGTTTGTCTTTAGTAGATCATGTTTCCGTTGAAGCAAACGGTAGCTTCAAATCAATACTTTCTTTATTTGTTTAGCAACTCCATCTTATTGGGATAAGGCTTGGGCCCAGTGTGGTATTAACAGAATTCGGACGTTCTCCTGAGTGGTAGGCAAACATTAAAACACAATGTGAAATTTAATCCAAACGATGATGTGCAAAGATGTTCGGATTGAGTTAAAGTAGCATAGAGGTACTCGGGGCAAAATGGTATACGGTGGAGCAAAATAGTCACAGTAAAAATTGACAACAATAAACGTTTAGCCATAATGGAAAAGGAAATGAAGGATGTTTAGCGATACACATGATATGTATCTATGATTTTTACGAACAAAGTAACCCTTTTTGACATACATTATGAAAACATTTATCAAATGTCAAATCTCTGAGTAAAAACCAGATGGTAGATGAACTATTACTTAGGCGTAATAATTAGAATAAGAAAAAAATCTCGTTTCTTTATATTAACACTTTTTAGTTTCGCACTCAATCTAGTTGGTTTGGCTAAAACCGTAGCCTTTGGACTAAGGCATAGCTGTAGGCATTTTAGTTGCTGCCTCTTGCTGTTTTGGACATAATTGTATTTTTTTAAACGTTGGTTGTTGGTTTAGTTTATAAATAAGGTGTTAAAGCATAGATGTTAAAGTAAGAAGTGTTTTTTTTTAACATTTAGAGGGAAATTCTAAACAAACCCATTTTGCCCCATGTTCCCCTATTGAAATCCAATCTCGTTCAGCCCATTGGCACGTGTGGCGCCTCTAATTGGCTATACTTCACAATTTCAATACAGACATTCAAAAATATACACAAATATATCTTCCCGATATTTGATTAATTAACGTACAGCGCAGCATTATTTGGCGCACCTCGCGATAGCCACAAGCTGTCAACGATGACCTGCCAGGAATGAGGAAGTGGACGTAAATTGAGGATGATCATCATCAACACGAATGCGCGCTGCTGGTTTTGCTGGCTACTGCCGTTGACAGACCTTCGGATCCCGTGTCATCATGTGTCGGTAAGCATGCAACGATCCCAGGTGCTCCTAAAGGGGAGTTTTGCTGCTGCCGTTTTGCTATTATTAGCACCATAACACACAGCGACACACGATGCGCGATGCGAAAGCCGTAATCGTTAAATTTTTTGATTGATAAATCTGCACCATACCCACCACCATGTTACGTTTCCATTCAGTTGGCAGTGGCGGACGAGTGGATGAATGTTGGTGGGGTTTTGGGGGGTGGAAACCTCGATAGAAACCAATCGACAACAACTCGGTTACCCGGTTATGGAGTTACGGCTACAACAGCGGCACCCGACTATGGCTGCGTTGGAAGCAATGGAAGGACCTAAAGGAGCCCCACCCAACCACGAGGAATGACTGACAGACCAGACCCGGCCTGGGGAGGATATGACCGTGAACAGCTGTAGGAGGCGGGGCGGTACCGTTTTCGCCGCCGTGCGTTGGAATGCCGTTAGTGTGGTGTGCGATTTGATGATGATTTTACACACAGACCACAGTAGCAGTGTCGCACCGTGTGTCGAGAGAGAATAAAACATGAAACACTAAACTAGCAACGGCATCGGCAGAGAAGGGTAAATGGTAACACGAGCGAGGTGTTACTTGATTGCGTTAAAATCGAACGAGAAGCTCGCGCGTCATAAATGTTTCTCCGATTTTATATCCGGCGCATTTGGCAACTGTCTCAGGCCCATCCACTATTAATTCCAATGACAGATGGCTCACGGAAAGCATGTCCATGTCTAAGAAGGAAATACGGGATTATAGAGAATGGTTTGTGGCCGAAACGAGCACTGTCGCTCCTGCTTTGGGGTAGGAAAAAGTAAACCGGACTTGATTTGATTATGATGTAATCAAATCGTCATCTGTAGAATACAGAGTGCGGTGGCCGGTAGTAAAAATGAGAACAAGTTTAAACACCAATATAGTATCAATTGCTGTCACTTGTGATATGGAAATTGTTGACAGTGTGTTGGATTATGTTTCGTTATTAAATTCTCCGCCAAAATAATGTTTTTCTATGCATACAAAAATTTGCTATAAATATGTGAAAAAACAAATTTGTACTAAACAATTATGTTCGAATACAGATGACGCAGGCAATAGAAGACATTTAGCTACAGTTTATCCTATTAAAATGTCTTGCTTTCTAAGAAACCAATATTCATGTTAAAAAACTAATGAGCGACTCGTTGAAAAGGAAATTTCTTTGCTTGCTGAAGAAGCAACAAATGATTTCTCAGAACCTCGGACTATGAACGGTTATCGTTCGTTAGAATCGTTATTGTGTTCCACTCTCTCACAGACTTTTTTTTATTCTAGAATCATGAAGAAAATCCAGTGTAAGTGAAGTAAAGGATCAAACCAAACATCCGATAATCTGTTGCGAGTTTTGGTTGGTTGGCATTAATTGGTTTGAAAATAATTTTCATTCATGTTGCTGTTAAAATGATTATAAAAGTGTATAAAGTTAACCAAACCTTTTTCAGGTATATTGAATTCGGTAAAAATTAATAAAAAAAAAATTCTCATAAAATATTACAATAACAAACATTATTTAATGAGCTTTTTATATAACCAATTATAGTTTTTTTTTGAATCAGCTCAAATACCTTATGAATTAATAGTGATTTTTAACCATAAGCAAAACTTGATGTCTTGCAGGCAAAATGTGATACACGCTGACAAGAAATTGAGAAAATTGAATTTCAGTAAAATATTGGCTATTAAAATATTTTGTTATACGCTACTTTGAGATTTCTAACAAATCTATACAAAAAAAAGTCCTGAAACCTATTTGTCAAATATCAACATACTCTTATTTGATTCGATTCCTTCTGATTGGGTCAATAATAAGCACGGCGAGTGCGTGAGAAGAACCTATACCTCCACTTAGAAAATTAAAATCACTTTCACATTCACCTCTGTAATGTTAAAGCAGAATTTTGTTAAACATAAATTGCTCTTATTATAGTCAGTGGATCAAATTTGAACTACATATTCTGGCGGCTGATATCGTCTTGAAGAAATCATCGCAAAATATGAATTCCCTTTAAGTATAATTGGTTAAACAAGACATTACAAAACTAACAATGTAAGCTGCTTTTGCTCTAAAGAGTTAAAATAATTATTTATTTTGTAGTAAATTGTACATGTACATTTTTTCGACATGATTTTTTCCTTATATTTAAGGAGAAGAGCCATAAGAACTTCAAAAACTTCCAGAGATATTCGCTCTGCTCTAACTACTTCTCTTACAACTCAGATTTCAGTCAACCGCGTGCTATCATCAAGCACTTAAGCCCATTGTCTGTCTTTGCAAATGCATTTAAACTATTAACTGCAGACGAAAGCAAGAGACACTACTAGTTGGTTCGTGACTCAACCGCCCAGAAGACGATAACTACACAGAAACTGCGGGAGGAGTGTGCATCAGAGGCACTCCGCCATCTTCTCCAGACCTCTAAAATCAACACAAAATCAACGCCCTAAGTCCCTGCCCCTCTTCTATTACCTCGCGCATAGTACACATTTCGCGAGTTTAATTATATGGAGATGAGTTGAAAATGCGACGTTGTGTGGCTGATGGAATTGGCAGCGGCTAGAGCGTTGTGTATGTGTTTTTGTTTTTCGCGCACGACGCAAACACAATCATCAGTGTCGTAAGCTTTGTTGCAGCAGCAGAGGTAGTTGTAAAGAAACACACAGAGTGCTGCAGTTTGTGTGCATCTTGCATTCCACCGGTTGGACACGAAACGCCACGGCAGCACACACTTCTCCATCCGATTTTACATACATGCACGGGAGGGAAGCAGCAAAGGGAGAACCTGGCCTGGTCGGGAATTGAATTGGTGAATGCAACTGACGTGCAACTTGCCGGTTTGCACACGATATTATGTCGACCTCATCACTTATCGCTGCTTGTTGTAGTTGAGCGAGCGAACGAGCACACAGTTGCACACACATCGGTGGTGGGGTGGTGTAGGATAATTTGCTGATCTTTACTTAATTTCAATTTCCATATACCGACCAAAAAACAAGCTTGCGATGAATGTCTGTGGTTTGAAAAACGTAACGAGAAGCCACGAGGAACATAGATTTCAAGAGTAGGGCAAACAATAATTACATCAAAAAAGGTAAAATAGTTATGTTTCTTGGATCAGGAGGAAAACGGGGTTGCAAAAACAAGAATGAAATTTGATCAATTTATGCAAATTGGACGATTGCACCAACCCCACTACGGTTGTGTGTGTTTGTGTGGGACACGGCGCACGGTCAATTACATCCAATTGCTACACTGCTCTGTGCGTTCGACATCTCGAACCTCGCGAGCTGCGCGCACAAGACTGCAACTGCTACGAAATGCAGCAGCAGCAGTTTGTGATTCATGCTACTCCACGTGAACATTGTCTTGTTTTCTGCTGGTCGTCGATCGAATCCATTCGAGTACGACACACATACACACCGACGGATAGCAATAAGTATCTACATCAGGAGCGCATATGCTCTAGTACTAGTGTTGCCTGTTGTTTTGTTCCGCTTGTTCTACGCTCTGGTAGTTGATTACCCTATTCGCTACCAAGTGTGTTCCGCCGACAGGTTCGTAAGCCTAGCAGCACAGCACAAATGGAGAACTTTCTTCTTACACGTACTTAAGGGTTTGCTGGTGTGTGTGTGTGTGTGGATCAAAATTCCGAAACGAAAACGATTCTGATTCTACACGCGTAATCAACAACCGACCGAGAAGTCTCGGTGCGATGATGCGTCTTCTGCTGCATCCATTTAAACGATTTTCTAAATAAATGTTAGTCAATCCCTCCACCACCGTGTTGTGTGGTGCTCTGTGGATCGGAAAAATAGGGGAGAACACACTAGGGGAGTAACGCACATAACAACGACTTGATTTACTAGCGATCATTACATTCTACCGCGATCGTGAGTCTCGCGCGAGTAGTGCCTGCCTGCCTGGGAACAACAACTACACAGCACACGATCTTCTTGTGTAGAGTCTTTCCTTCCAATTCCAGCGCAGCCCCGCCATGCCACTTCAATCGATTACGCACTAATGAATCTAGCACATACCATCTGGTTCTTTGATTCATGAGAGAATTGTTGTTCGCTTTTGGGATGGTGTACTTACCGCTGATTTCATACCTCAGTGACGGAAGAAACAGTTTTGCAGACATTGCGTCACCCACCACAGACAAAAACACCCCGGCATTGTTGAGTCGTTAAACAGGTCGACAGGGTTTCGCATTAGCAAATGAAGTTTAAATCAATAAGCTACGTAATCAGAGGCGAGCTTGCAATTTACAGCAGAACATGTGAAATATTTAATCCACTTCCACTGCTATCGGAAGTTGTTTGCATGGATTTCGATGGCGCACAGAATGACCCGAGGACAAAACGATAATCAACAGTATAGAAGGATTATTTTTTAATATATAATTATTTTATATTAGCACATTAGAAGGCCTTTAATTTATTTTCAAGGGTGTCAAAGGGTATCAAGGGGCCATATAGCCATTAGGAATTTTTCCTTATTGAAAAACACAACAAAACAGCTCGAAAAAAAAAGTTTTAACTAATTTAGAGGATACTCAACAGATCTGTAGTAAGTTGCAGGAACTAAATTCGACATATATTTTACATTGTTTAAATGGCATTTTATTAATTGAAGATTAAGCTTATTAGGTTCTATAGCTGGTTATGGAAATCCCATAAAAAAGAATAATATATATTGAACATATAACAGCCGTTAGAGCAAATATTAAAGATGTTTGCCTAGTAGTGAAATAAACTTTTTTAATTAAGATTATAAGATAATTTTTTTTGTAATATTGTGCATAAATTCATTTACATTCTATTTATATGTACAGGCGACCCTCGACATACGACTGTATTTGGGAGCCCGAAAAAAGGACCCAGAACAAGGCGTAAGTCAAAATCGTCGTAAGTCAAGTATCTGTCAAAACATCGTGTATAAACGTAGGTCGAAAGCGTAATTCCAATATTTCAGTTTAATATTTTGCACACACAGTTAAACGACCACAGAACACATCCTTAGGCAAAAAGTAGTATTATTAATATTTAAGAAATATTTATCGAAAATTTATTAATTACTAACATTCATGTAAAGTAACCACATTGCTCCGTGTTTCCATATTTTTATCTATTACTTGCTTTTTGTTTGAGACATTTTATCTTGATACAAAAACATATCAGTCACTATCCTATGTTATCAACATAAAAGTATCATTAAGACACCAATCCATAAACTAGCATAAGCGGCATTACAAAAAACAGACAACAAACATTGCTATTGCTCATTGCATTCGGCATTCCACGCTTATGAGTTAATTCCAAAACAAATTGCATTACTCTGTTCATCGTTTGTCCATTCCATTGTTAAGACAGTTCCTAGTACAAATGGTCATTTCCAGCGCCATCACGATAAGCAATAAGGCTAGAGATAGAGGAAGGGAGAGAGATAAAGCGGGAGGCACCACTTTACACCCCTTCCGGTCCTAGAAAGAAAGGTGACAAATTGTCTCCCGACGGAGCATGAAATTTGGAAACAAATTGTCATACAAAGCACAAAAAAAAACCATCACAAACAACTGACTGACTGTGGTGATTGGCGCACTGACGATGGCCACTTTCACTCCAATTTTCACCTGTTCTCTCTCCCACCGGAAAAGAAGCTTACAGCAGGTTGGAGTGGAGTAGGGGTTTCTGCCCATGCCTCGGTCAACCGGTCAATGGCCACAGATAATTAAGTATCCCTCAGATAATAAGGCAGCAACAAGATACCACTACCACCACAAAAAAAAACCGTTCGTTCCTCTATCGGACCAGTAGTCGACTGGTAGGTAGCTGGGAGGGAATGGGGATTGTGTTGGTGGGCCTAATTTAATCCACAATTAACATTGTTTGGTGATCGGTTGGTGTGTATTTTCATTCCGAATCGGTCGATTCGATTGTTTCTTTTTTTCCTGGCGAGGTAAAAAGCCAGATCCCAATTTCATTACAAACAACACCACACACAGGCACACGGAAGAAGAGCATTGGGATGTATCAATTTCCTCATGGTTTCTATCGTTGGAAAATTGGGAGCGAAAACACAAACTACCGATTCCTCTATTCATCCAATGACATCATCCCCGTTTTTGGGGGAATAACATTTTTCGAATGTTGGAGAAACTCAAAAGAACTCGTTTTATAGTTAATTTATATAGATGAAAGGCTGATAAGTCTAAAATAATTTAAAATAAAAAAAAGTTTTATTATCTATTTTAATTTTTTTATAGCCCTACTTCATTACACATACTTTCTAAAAACTTCTTGATAAATACTGTGGAAAAATGTTCTCGATACTTATTTCTCTATCCCCTACTAAGATGGATTAATGTCTCCTTTACCTTAAAAGGCAGCAAAAAAACAAAAAATCACCCGGAAAAGAAAAGCATTTTCTCGCTTCCTGTCAGCACCAACACAACCACTATATCTCGTTCGTGTTGTTGTGTACAGCAAAAAAAAAAAAACAACTACAAAAACCCCCTAAAAAGCAACACGTCAGAGTTCGAGGGCCTTGTTTTTTTTTTGTTCTTGTCTGGTTTTGTGAAAAATTCGGTAATGGAAGAGGATAATTTTAGGCATGGCTGAGATACGGTGGTGGTCCTTCGTCCATCCATCGCACACACACGCACACACATACCACTTCACTCATCATGAGGAGCAAACATACCGTCAAGGGGCTGTGGCGGTACACGGAGAGCAGTGGAAAACACGCGGAAAATGGGAAAACGAACCTGGCGCTGACGCTAACAGAAGCTTGTCTAGGACCGTTTCGGTGGTCTCTGCTACGTCTCTGCTCCGCGATAAATTTAGAATTCCGATTTGCCTTCCTGTTGCT
>KB701927.1:7417-23827 GCA_000349165.1 Anopheles christyi | reverse complement strand
GGAGCGATCAAAAGAAAGAGCCAGCGAGATTGATAGGTGCGAGCATTGATGTGCTTCTGCGTATGTGTGTGTGTGTATACGATGTTTTGCAGGCAAGCTGCTCCAGTAGTAGTAGTAGTAGTAGTAGTAGTAGTAGTAGTAGTAGTAGTGGTATGATGCGGTATAGCATGCACGATGGGCTCCGCTACACGATAATACCGCGGGGACACGGAGTTGTGTTGGGCATCCTGTGTAGATGTGGGTATGGCAGAATAGCACTGGGTTATGCTACGTTTTTGTAAGCCTCTGCGTGTATATCCTGTAAAGGGCGACCCGACGACCGCTGCCGTAGAGAGGGATGATATTTTCTCCGCCAAACGCCAAACAATTATTGTGTGATGCTTCGGTCGAGACGAGATTGACAATCCTCCCCCATAATGTGTATCAACACAGCTTTTGAAGCTGTTAAGGAAAAATTCTACACAGCATGCAGTAGAACTCTTGACATAATTGCTGTGTATTTGCAAACATGGAAGGTTCATGATTTTTCACCGTACCGATGATGAAAATTTGTGTTTTACGTATGCGTGTGTGTGCGGAAGGTGCTGCTGTGTGTTTGTCATTACTATTACGTGCATCCCGTCCTACGGCTCAACTTTCCGCGATGATGAGATGTGTATTCATGATTAATCATTATTTTACACTGTGTAGTAGCAACAGAAATAATGCGTAGCGATATAACAAGGGAAAGCAATCTTAGAAATGCGATTCCATTGTAAGAAATATTAAATAGAAATAATTAGAAACATTAAATAGCTTGAAAGCTATCATAATTTTTTAGGAAATTTTAATGGTAAAATCATTACTCTTATATGCATTATAAGAAAAACTATTCCTTCTAAATAATCTAAATTAGGACTATTGCGGAGTATTCCTTGTTGCTGAAAAAAATCAATCGTTTTTGTAGATAAGGCAATGTATTAATTTGCAATGTAAAAATGACATTAGCTTGCAGATTGAAAAAGACATGATCCAAATTAAGATGTGATATGGCGCGAAGATGTTTTACAGTGAAAAATGTTATTTATTAGTAATTTGAGTGCAACATTTACATCGCTGTATCAAAGCTTCGAAATGTGAAACAATTTATTATACGGTATAAACAGTATTCCTTGTTAATATATTAACCTCCTAAACTAAATACTAATTAATTTTGTTTTTTTTTCTAGATTAAAATGGTATTGCTGGCCCAAGGGCCGTGGCCCTTTGATACTGTTGTGCAACTGCTAATTAACTGCAAAATTTGCCAAACAGTAAACGGCTATCGTAGTTGTCGTCGTTATCCGTACTCTATTGGTTCAGCAGCATCATCATCCTTCGCCCGGACTTGCCGCCCAGGCTGCTCAACTACGCAAGGATTAAGAGAACACTTCTTCCAAATATCGGCCGAAACGCCCGTGAACGTACTAAGCAAGAAAGAACAATTTGCCTGTGAAGCATCCAAGTCTGCGTTATCACTGCTATTTGACGCCACCGCTAACGTGACCCGACCAAACCGGTGGCAAAGATTGTTGATGGGCCCGCTGGTGGCGGAAGCCCCGCACTCTTTCACTGCATGGATTCAATGAGTCGCAACGAGGCGAACAGCAGCAGCCACCACCAAAACAAGGTGGTCTTAATGAATCAAGGAACTGATAGCAATAACGAAAGAGCTAATCATCTAACAAGTAGCGGTAGCAGCAGCAACAGCAGCAGCAGCAGCAGCGGCGGCGCCAACAGCCACAGCAACAGCACTCGAGGCAACAGCACTAGCGCTAGTAGCAGTAGTAAAAACAACATTATTAGTCTTAGTGGTAGTAAGAGCAATATTGGCAGTGACAGTAACACTGCTAGTGGCAGCAGCGATATATTTAGCGGTAATAAGGGTAAACAACCGATAGCGCACACTGCTAACATTCAACCGCATCGTCTTCAGCAACATCCAGTGTCTGCATCGTTAGAACCCGCGCAAGGAGATACCGACCGGGGGAGCTATAACAACCCGATAGCATCAACAGCCGGTGTTGTTGGCGTTGCGTCGACTGTCGCTCCTTCCGCATTACCAGCGACGTCGTCCGGAGCGGATATAAAAGACTCCAACTTTGACGACGATAACGAGTGGGACGTCGGTATCGGAGATTTGATAATCGATTTAGACGCTGACATTGAAAAGACTGGTGCAATCCAGCATCCGCAACAACAGCAGCAACAGCAGAGACAACAGCAACAGCAGAGTCAATCCCAACCCAGCAGCAGTAGTAGTTCGACTCCAGGTGGTGGTGTGCTGCAATTTCTATCAACCAGTGGTGGTGAGTCAGCTCCAGCCATTTCGTCAGTGACTGCTCATAGTGGTCAATCAAGAAGCGGTAACAGTTCGGGAAAAGGCGCCAAATCCAGCACTACCAGCGGTTCCTGCGATACTAGAGACAAAGGTACGGGAGGAAGCGGAAACACTGCAAGCACTGGTGGCAGTAGTTCAAAAGGCCACCATCATCATCATCACCATCATCACCACCATCATCATCATCACCATCATCGTCATAAACAGCAGCAACAACAGTTGAGTGGGAGCAGTAGTAGTAGCACTAGCAGTACTAGCGCGAGTACCACCTCAGGAGAAAAAGTTGGAGAATCGCAGGGTAGGACTCGTACCACCAGTAATTCTTCAACGAGTGGCTCGGCTACACCGACATACTCTCCCAACTCCGTCGTTCCAGTTGGCGGTGCCTCAACATCTACTGGGCAAGGAATAAAACCTCATCCGAGTATCGATACTATTGACAGTGTTGGGTCCCGCGGCGATACGCATACGCACGGTGGTAGTAGTCGAAGTAAACAAAACTCACCTTCCGCAAGTGGCAGTGGTGTGTCCGGGGCTGGCAACAGCGGCAGTAGCGGTGGCAATAGTAGCAACAGCAATACCACAATGTCTTCGACTACCAGCAGCTCGGGTAGCAAGTCAACGACCAAACTGTCCGTTGACCACCAAGCAACCCTGGATAAGGGGCTTAAGATGAAGATTAAGCGTACAAAACCGGGCACGAAAACGTCCGAAGCAAAGCATGAAATTGTCAAATCAGATCAAAATGGTACCACACCTACAACAGCCACGTTAAGCTCCGGTGGTGGTGCTGCGGGTGTCGGTACGGGTGGCATCGGATCCTCTTCAGCACTAACCAGTACGACCGGTGTTACTGGCATCACTACATCGGCCTTGGTAGGCACCGGATCATTGACGAGTGTTGGTGCTATGGGAGGCACAACAATGAGCGCCAACAGCGGTGGTTCAACGGGTGGACATTTAACGACTGATTCCGATAGTACGGGTATAGTTGGCGGTGGAGGGACGATAGGAGCGGGTGGGGTTGTTGGAAGCGGAATTGGAGGTGTATTGAGCTCTGGATTAAATTCGACCGCGAGTGGTCATTCAGGTAGCGGCTCAGTAGTCAACTGTGCCAATGCGCTCCTCAACAGCAACACTTCCAATGGTAGTAACAGTGGCAATGTCGCTCTGAGTAACAGTGGTAGCACTGCTGGAAATAGTGGAGGTAGTAGTGGAAATAGTACCAGCATCGGCGGTGGGAGTATTGTGCTAGGCAACTCTGGAAAAAAACACTCATCACAGTCCACTAACAGTGGCACAATTGGAGGGAGCAGCAACGCTGGCAGCAGCAATGCCCAGCAGCAGATGAGCTCCAATATGCTTGTGTCGCAGCAGCAACAGTCCCAGCAGCAGCATCAGCAGCAGCACCAGCAACAACCGGCTCAGAGTTCAAACAAACGTGGTAGCAGTAGCCACAGGCGGGATAAAGGGAAAGATAAAACCGCTCACCACAATCAACGTGACAAGAATGAGCAATTACAACCACAGCATCAAGGAACATCAGGAGCTGTCGGTGGCTCTGTGGACGTTAGCATTGGCTCGAGCGGGTTGACTAACAGCCGATCTGCGACAAGTAGTAACTGTATTTGCGTCGTCAATCACGATGCGCAAGTTAACGGGCTACTGCAGCAGCAACAGCCATGCTCAAGTGCTTCGTGCATATACGCCAAAACCGGAAACAACAGTGGTGATCATGGCGGCAGTGGAAACATATCGCTTGGTTCATCTCATCGATTAGGAGCGGGAGGAATCATTCCGGGAAGTTTAAGGTAATTTCCCATTTTTTAACCCAGCTCATAACATTATGCTTGTATAAACATTATGCAAGTTGTTTTTATTATTTTTGTCCTGCTACTCCAGACATTTTCAGGTTTAATTATAAACTATTAAATGTTTAGCCTAAATCCTTTCGAATACGAGTGTAGCGCATGTAGTTGTTTACATTTAAATGATTTTCGTGTGGGATATTACAACCTTTTCATGAACTTATCGAGAAATATATTTATGATAAAACGGACATTTATTAATTTTGGATCAATTTGCACAATTTATACGACTGTGTTATTCTCATTATTTTAATCTTTTTGTTGCAGTGTTGGTACTGGTACGAACGCAGGAAGCAATACAAGCACTCCAAACGCTCCCGGTCCACCTGCACTGGGAAAGGATATCAATAAGGTAATACTAATTGTATACTTAACAGTTCATGTGCAAAATAATATTTTTTTCTTTCGTTCAAAATTTTAGCTATTAAACCTAAATGTTGCAAACGCAGGAACACATAATTCTGGTGGAAATAATACCAATAACAGTAGTAGTATAGCCGGCGCGGGAACCGGCAACATTTGTAACGCAAACAATATCCATACCGGTGCTACCGGAGTGCTGAAAGCTCAACTGCAGGCTGGCTCCATGACTAGCGTGCCTAGCGAAGGATCCGGAACGAGTACAACAAACATGATGGGTATGAAGGACATTTTGAAACGATGAATCTTGATGTGATATGCCCAAACTAATCCGTCTACCATATCATCTCCCAATAAAGGAATGTTTTCAGGTAGTGCTGCATCTTCGCCAAACCTATCGGCGGCTCTGTCAACGCACGACGATAAAAGTGGTTCAAGCCCTCCTCCCGCAAAGCGTCACAAGGGCGAAAAGAAGGAAATGGTAGATGTATGTGTTGGAACGTCCGTCGGTACAATAACGGAGCCGGACTGTTTGGGTCCTTGCGAACCGGGCACATCTGTCACACTGGAGGGAATCGTATGGCACGAAACGGAAGGTGGTGTTCTAGTAGTGAACGTTACTTGGCGGGGCAAAACCTACGTTGGAACGTTGATTGATTGCACCAAACATGATTGGGCACCTCCAAGGTAAGTTTTTCATTTCTACAAAAACCTTTTTTTTTGTAAAACTAGTGACAAAGCAGCAAGCAAAAATGTGGCAATTGTCGTGAAAAAATAACTAAAATTAAAAAAAATCTATGTTCCTTTTTATAATTTCAGGTTTTGTGATTCTCCGACTGAGGAATTGGACTCGAGGACACCGAAAGGACGAGGCAAAAGAGGTCGAAGTTCAGCTTTGCTGCCAACGAATGATCTTAGTAATTTCACAGAGACCCGAAGCTCGGTATGAAAATTTCAAGTTAATTTAATTAGCTTTAAGATAGATGCAAAATGCTGTACATTGTTGTAAAAATATTGAATGTCATGAACAAACAAATATTGTTCTTGCAACTCAGTTCAGCCTTAAAAGTGTGTAATATATTCCATCTATTATGTTTGTACCTTCAGATGCATAGTAAGTTAAGGAACGGTGGTTCAAAAGGACGAGGAGGACGAGGAGGCATCATCGAGACGAACGCGGCAAGTAGTGGGACAACAGGGACAACCAAACTTCCAACGCTCACTGCCAGTGCAAATGTTCTTGGAACAGCTAACAATGGTGGATCTTTGGGTGGTGCCAGCAATACACCTTCAACGTCGCCAGTAGCATTTCTACCGCCGCGGGCAGAGAAGCGTAAATCAAAGGATGAGTCCCCTTCACCGCTCGGTGCTGGAAGTGGTGGTAGCGGTCCTGGAGGGGCTGCCAGCAGCAATGGTGCGCAGAACACCATGAGCAATAATGTGATAAACACGGCGTCTGTAAATATGGGAAGCAACTCCTCCGGCAACGGAGGAAGTGGTTTTAACAATGGATCCAGCGCAGACGGTGGCAGCCACACAGCTGGCTCCTCGTCAATCGTTAATCTTGTAACGGGATTAAACGTTCAAGTGAGCAGTGGTGGAACTGGCGGTGGATCGGCATGTAAAAAGGCAAAAAGCAGCACCACAGCATGTGCTATTTCACCGGTTTTGCTCGAGTGTCCGGAGCAAGACTGTAGCAAAAAGTACAAGCATGCCAACGGGTTAAAATACCATCAGAGTCATGCACACGGTGGCAGTGCCTCTTCCATGGACGAGGATTCATTGCAAGCACCAGAATCGCCGCAAAGGATACCACCATCTCCGACTACTAACAACGCTGCTCCGTCTCCTCTGTCCGTGGGTGTAGGTGTCAACACAGGCAGTGGTGGTTCGTCCTCCGCGGGCAGTAACAGTGAACTTGTGCTGGCCCTTTCTACAACGTCTGGTGGATCAGGTTCCAGCTCCGCCATAGCGACATCATCCACCCCCTCATCATCACAAACCGCGCCTGGTTCTGCTTCCTGCATTTCAACGATGTCTAGTCAATTGTCACAACAAAATTTAGCATCTAAACAACAATCCCTTGGCCCCAACAATGCCAACACAATCAACAACGGAAACGGTGGTGGAGTTGTGAATACTCAGGACATAAACTCAGCAACTCACACAACAGGCATCGTTTTGCATCAGTCATCCTCCGCTGATCAAATGTCAACGTCTAACGTGTCCACGGCAACAGTAGGAACCAACGAACAGCAAGACTCTGGACACGGCGCCAGTGGTGGTTCGGATGTACCGGCTGACGGAGGTTCGTCTTCACTAAATGTTAATGGTAAATATTATAGTAGAAGAGAATTGAAACTATAAAATAACATTTGTATCCTTTTCACGTTCTAGATGAGGAATCAAATCTAACAACGGGAATCATAAATGCGGCAGGATCAACGACGATACCAAGATCGCCCGCTGTTAGTATGGGAATGTTAACAACTGCCCCATCTACTCCTTCTACACCGGCGGATGGTAAGAAACCATTCAAAAACTAAAATGGTGGCTATATGTTAGTATGAATGACACTAAACAAATATTTTTATGACAATTGCAGCACATAAAACTCCTCATAGCTTCGCAAAACAAAAGAAAAGTCGCAAATCGCCCGGCCCTTCCACTAATACCGAGTTTGACTCACTGGCTTCATCCGCGGGTAACCGTACAGAGGACGTTCAGAGTCCAGCATACAGTGATATTAGTGATGATTCCACTCCCGTTACCGATGCTACGGATTTGCCAATGGGAGCTGGAGGTAAGTTCTGATTTAATGGTTAGGTACATTACATAAGACAAGTTAAACCAAGCACAAACGACAGTGAACTTAATTTTAAACATTTCCTGTGAGATTATGGTGACTTTAGGTAGATGAAATTCTTCTCTACTAAGGTCGCTGCGAGCGGTAGTAAACTGTGTCCCCGGAAGTTATGATTGCTAAAGTTCGAAACAGGCTTAATAAAGCGGGTTTTTTTCGTTTCGTTGCACGGTTTTCAGTGGCTAAGAAATCGCTTGTAGGTTCTGTGACGGCGAACCAACATGAAATTTCTCTTGTTTTCCTGCAATTCATTTTTGTTTTTTCAATCCTTTTGAAGGAATGAACAAATGAAGGGTAACCGGCCATCTGACCAAAGTCTATCGTCCGGGCTGGTCGAAATCCATTTCGAACAACAAGTCTTCGCTCTCCTTAATAATACTTGCGCCCTCTAGCGTCGAATCGATTGCACTGTTCGTAAAGATCGTGCTTAAACAAAATAGCTTAACACTAGAAAGACCGCCATTTTTTCAATGACCAGTCCATTTATATTGACCGTGACCAGTCAAAATGACTGGTGTTTTTTTTTGGAAACATTTTTTGCGTTATTGACTAAATGTAATTTAATTATTTATTTTTCTTTAGTTGAAGTGTTGTCGCACACAAAGAATACAGTACTCGGTCATCACGTCGCGGACAGTACACTCGTTCCAATTATACGAAACAATGGATAAATACTCAGTCATGTTTGTAGAATGCAGAACTGTGTTCATGTTCGAACATTGCTTGCAATTTTCAACACAATTTTAGATTATTCCGGTACCAGTCAATGTGTCAATCAATCAATCAATTATTTCAATTATTTAATGTTAATTATGTGTCAATTTTGTGTCAATTATTTCATTGAAATACACCTTTGATTGAAATATTAAAAGTCAGCTATTAAAAGTATTAGATGTGTATTGGTTCACAGATAATTTCGTATTTGACAGATACGATTTGAATTTTGCATAGAAATTTTGAACTGCTGCAGTTAATTTGGAAAATTCGATTGCTTAAGAATTTTTGGTATGAATTTCAATCGAGCACCTATTAGATATTGTAGTCGCAGCTAATCTAGGTGTTGAATTTCATGTTATGTGCTGCACGATCACATCGTAACCAAATACGTAAACTTGTTTTCTTTGTAGAAAAAACGAAAGGATCTCATCTGGCAGAAGGCACAAGAAAAGCAAACGACACTCCGGCTGAGTCAGTAAACAATGTCAGCAATAGTAATCCGGGCACCGGTGGTCCGTTGGGGCCACTGTCCACCTATGGTATCTATCCATACTACGCTGGACTACCCCATCAGCAACCACCACCACCACCACCTCCTGGAGGTCCATACTTCCCTACAGCAGCAGACCTCGGATCGAATAAACCTCCTCCGCCACCTCCAATTGGCCCTGTTCCCTTACCTCACGGTGTTGCAACTAGCATTGCTCCCTCAGCCGTCTCCGCAGCTGGAGGGCCGCTCGAGTACAGCAAAAATAAGGAGCCGCCGTTGGATCTTATGAACAAACCAAACAACACCGGGCCACCGCAGCATCCACTACATCAACCACAGCCACCATCGTCTGGATTGCCTCCTCCGCCATCGTTAGCATCAAGCGGACCGCCTACCGGCCCGGAGGCTGTTCGCACCCCTGGAGGGCTTATGATGAACCCATCTGTAGCTACCGGATTGCCATCACTTGGAGTTGGAACTGATGTAAAAGATAGTTCCATACTGAACACTGGTCCTCCTCCACCTACGGGAGGAAAAGTACTGTCACATTACTATCCTTACGGGTGAGTGTCATTCGCATTTTTAAACGCCAAGTCTCTTATCCTTAAACAAATGTCGACTGTTTCCATTATTTTAGCTATGTACCTCCCGGATATAATTATCCAGGCCTCGATGCTAGTTATGGTCAGTTATCGGTAATATCGGACGAATCAAAACATAGTCCAATTATAACGGTCAAGGAGGAACGATTAAAAGAGAGCCAAAGTCCTAGCGAGTATAGCAAAATGGGTGCATCACCGGTGAGTGCAATGAACTAACTTAAGTAAACTGTAAAGAAATTGGGATGACGTTATGTATGAGCGGATCGTAATTCATTATACTCATATTCTTTGCAGCTCATGGCCTCCAAACTCATAAAATCGGAATCTACGAAAGATATAAAGACTGAACCAGGCTTAAGCGGAAGTGGGTCGCTACACGGGCCCGGTATACATCCTAAAGATCCTCAACAAGGTGGTCCAAATCAACAACCGCCACCCCTACCACCACAACCTATGGGTCCATATGGTAGCATGTTTCGACATGGGCTTGGTGTAGGCCCACCTGGAGGCCCTCCACCTCCGTCCCATATCCCAACGTCAAGAGAGGATGATCTTCGAAGGTATGTAAAAGTTAGAACATAAGTAACAAGCATTTTTTTTTTGCAACCCTCTAACATTGCCGTTTTTCACTACAGAATGTTCAGCTATGCTGATCAACGTCGGGTAGGTGGCAACCCCCCACCATCGGGTCATCCAGGAGGGCCACCAGGACTTCCGCCCGGGCTCAATCCAAAGGATGAGCCGCATTCACCATCATCGCACGGGCAATCGCAACAGCAATCAGGATTGCATGGACAATCGATGTCGGGCCAGGGTTCGGGAAAAGGTTCCAAATCCTCTTCGGGACAGACCGGTTCATCGTCCTCTTCTGGCAGTAATAAAGGAATGGGGAAAGGTTCAGATAGTGGTAGTGGAAGCATCAAGCAGGAAGACAAAGAAAGCGCAATGAAAATCAAACAGCAGCAGCAACAGGAAGGTCAGAAACCTACAATGGAAACACAAGGTCCACCGCCACCGCCAACCTCCCAGTACTATTCGCCATCGCTATACATGAGCGCCTCACCATTTGGTTTCGATCCAAACCACCAAATGTACCGACAGATGTTGGTTTCCACTGCGCCGTACAGTGCGCCACCTTATCACTTGCAAATACCGCGTTTCAATCACCCACCAGAGGATTTATCGCGGAATCAGAGTACTAAAGCACTTGATCTGCTGCAACATCATGCCAGTCAGTACTACAACTCACACAAGATACACGAGCTTAGCGAGCGCGCAATGAAAAGCCCGACCAGCAACAGCGTTAAAGTAAGCGTATCAAGTCCCAATCTCTCGCAGCAACCTGGTTGCCAAAATCCTAATCTATGCATTCCTCCACCAAACAGTAGTAGCGCAGGATTGTCTTTACAGCAACAACAGCAGCAGCAGCAACAACAGTCAGTTGCTGCCGCTCAACAACAATCGTCTAATTCTAGTGGTGGCGGTGGTGTTGGTGTTGGTGGTGGTGGGCCACCACCATTGCAGCAATCATCGCAACCTCCTTCGTCCGGAAATCATATGCAAGGTAATGAACTAATTATATACTGATATTAGTTAGTTGTCTCATCTAAAATCAAGGTAGAAATGCAGAAAAAGTGGATCATTTTACTCGAGCGTTAGGCAAAATAAACTTAAACCAACTTCATCAAAACACTCATCTTTACCAAATTCCAATCGCACAAAAGGATAACGGCATAACAATATTTGGGTTTTGGCTGTCTATAAATTGGGGCAGCCATGGATCTAATGGATGCCTGCGCCGAGCTCCGGTAAAGGCTGAACGTAGTTAAATTCTCATCCATCCTCCCGCAACAAAATTACATGACTATCCCGCCATATGGAAAAATTAAGTAAGCCGTAGTAAACGTAGTATGCCGGCATAAGGCCGACATGGCCAGTAGGGGGAGGTTTAAACGCCAATAAAAAAAAAGCAGAAGATATACTATATATATATATATATATATATATATATATATATATATATATATATATATATATATATATATATATATATATATATATATATACTGGATATAGATACTTTCGTATCTTCTTAAAATTTGGGCATAGCGTACAGAAGTTCTAGGGCTTACAGTTTCCAACATTATCCACCAACTCTTCATCACCAACGGATCATCATTTACTAAAAATAAAAATCAGTACGGATTAAAGCCATGTAACATAAGCTTCTACCTAATTACTACTCCGTCGCACTTATTCAAACTATTTTCATGAAAGTTTTTATAAAGACAACAAATGCATAAACCGCAACCCTTCCAATTTCGTTTTAGGAACATCAGTAAATAGTAATAGCGGGAGCAGTGGTAATGTTAATATTGGAAACAGTGGTGCGGGCGGAGGTCCCGGTGGATCAAATAGTGGTGGCGGCAGTGGTAACGGCGGTAATTCTGGTGATGGTCAGGGTAAAGATCATACCGGTGGCAGTAGTTCCGGCAGTTCTCAGCAACAATCTTCCTCCGGTGGCAGTGGTTCCAGTAGTGGTGGCAATGCCGGGGCTCGCAGTCCACCACCGCAACGTCATGTGCACACACATCATCACACCCATGTTGGACTTGGCTATCCAATGTTCCAAGCACCTTACGGAGGTAAGAATGGGCACAAAAAAATGAACGATAACTATTAGTTATTGCAACACAGACCAAATACAGCACCGTTTGTTGGGTGTATTGAGCAGATACGAAATTAACAGGATATTAAAATGCATGTACGGTTTTCTCCATATATTAGCTGTAATAGCGACACCCCAAGCTGCAGCTGTTACTGTGCTGAGTCCATTCCAGACGGGACCGCCCACCAAGTGAAGCAAAACATCTCACCGTCCCGTCAGATAAATCATCTGGGATTGGTAGCAGCGAGCGTTCCTTGTGCAGACGGAGTTTTGTATATATGTATGTGAGTGTACGTGTGTGTGTGCGTATGTGTGTGTGTGATATACATATGACTTACGATCAATCCGCTTTTTCTCAATACCGTATCCTGAATTGTTACTGCTATCGTCTTGAAACATCGGACATAAGCTAATAGGAAGAATGTTTAGATACGAACATTTTTTAGGAATAAACAAGACGAAACACACATAATTTCTCTTGCCCAGACGAATTGTAGTTATTTGCAGCAGATCAGTTTCAGTTCAAGTAGTATTTAATGTTGTACCTTCTAACGTAGTAAAAAGCATTATTACAAGCTATCATTTGCGCGATGAGTAATAAAAGTACTACTGCAAGATGAGATAAGGCAACATTGGTTAAGTGTGTGATACGCGCAAATCCACCATAACAAAAATATGATAATTATTTTATTGCGTTTGCGAGTGATGTGACGCGCGATATTTAAGAAACATTTGTTAGGCTTTTATTTTTTTCCCTTTACAATTTTCTGTAGCGTGTTCTACCCTCAACGTAGTGTTTATTGAAACTGTTGGTCTGGTTCCAGTCCATTTCTGTTAGTTAATGGAAGGAATCGATCGAAATTCCTAAACATTGTTTTGATGATCGCTTGTATTTTGATAGCTTTCTTATTTTTCGGCTTTCCATCAGTACTATTCGGTAGAACAATTAATGCGAGTTTTTAATCAAAGACCGTTAATATACCGTTAAAAGTCTAGCCTCTAATCTAGCCTACTATTTGGCATAGCAACCGCTGTTTCGAAAACAATCATTGTTATTTATAGAAGAAGAAAAGAAAATGGTCCACCAATGCAAAATGTAAATATGCGCAAACAACAATTAGAGAGAGGATTACTGTTGGTGATATTTGTCAAGTATTATTCGCGAACGAAATTGGATTGACAAGCATAATGCTATAGTGTGTCTAAGTCTACTTACTACTTTATTGTTATCTCTTCTTTTAGATAAAAAAGAAAACCATCCCCGGCATGCATGAATTCACATTTCAACACAGTCAAATAATGCAACTAGGGGCGGGCAAATGTAGTAGTGAGAAGATGCCTATAAGAGAGGGCGAAAGGCGATTAGAGAAAACTAATCCGTGTTCGTCGAAGCACAGTGGTTGGTGCAGCAGCGTTCATAAAAGAATTCTTCGGTAGCTTTTGGACGGTTTGACGGATAGCGCGTTTGTGAATGTGTCATGTTGTTATATATTCATACATATATTTTTGTACAAAAGAATACGAAAAAAAGGGACGCGATTAGTTTGGCGATGTGTCTACAAAATCCAACAAGGTGGGAGGGAGAGTTTGCCATGATCGATTTTGTTTTTGCCGGAAACAAGATGCCTGTTTCAGCGGACGCATGGTGCAACAAAATACACCTTACTCTTACACAGAGTTGCGCTATATTAGTTAGACACGCAAGGCATATCGATGGCCAATTGATGTGCTTTCTGTTGTAAAATTTTGTAGAAAATGAATATGCGACGAATATTTAGGGGACTAAGTTATGGCAAGAGGACGATCGACATTATTGATCGAAGTGAAGCACGCGCAATAGTGCAAGTGGCGAAGGGTAGAAGAGTTGTAATTAAGTATGTTTTGATCATTGACAGTAGTAGTTGCATTGTGTGTGGATGTTAGTGTCGCTAAGTGATCGTAAGTGCAAAGAAGGTCGAACGTATAGTGTGTACATTAATGTGGAAACAGCAAATGCATTAGGCATGTAGTATAAGAGAAAACAATTTCAGAGTGCAAGGAAGTGACAAGCGCATGCGTGTGTGTATAAGTGCGTAGTACATAAGATACAGAGTGGGTGGTGTGGTGCATGTGGATTAAGAAGTGAAAGCACCAATGTTTTGCAGCGTAAGCATTTCTTTGTCCAACATCCGTGTGGATCTTTGCTGATCTATGAACAGCGCGATAAAATAAGAGTTAAGAAAGGGTCGAGTTTACTTGTGCATGAGTGTTTTTGGCATTGAAGGCCAAACTGATCTTAAAGTTTCATGTCGGATGCTTTAGAAGAAAAAAAAAACCAGCAAGTCAATCAAACGCTTGTCGATGGACAAGTTGTCACACTAAATAGGTAAAGGGAAGAATTCGTGTAGCGCTGGCTGATACTAAAATTTACCCAAAAGTTAATAGACATGGGTTTGAGCGAACCGCATCGTTTCGAATGTGTATTGTATGTAAATAGTAAACACAACTAATATTATGACACGTGTTTTGCATAGCTCAAGCTGCTGAACTCAGATTGCATTTTCACGGCATCACGGGGTGTGGGTGGCTTGGTTTAGCTGTTGGAGCATTGAGCATAATGTGGACAGTTTTTCAACAGTTTTCTTTCGATTAAACGATTTGAAGCAATATTATCCTTTATATCTTCTTTTCGCTTTGTCATTGAAAAGGGCTCGTTGCCTATGGTATTACTATGAGAATTTATTTCATAAACCTCAAAACGTTAAAGCAACAACACAAGGTACACCAATCCAAGTTCTACACCGCAATTCAGCTGTCAAATGCTTTTAATGTGTACGAAGCGAAGAGGAACAATAATTCTCGAATCAAAGAATTATATTGTAGTTTCTTCAATCCCTTAGAAAGAACAGTTACATAGTGTAGTGTATAAACAACGACAAGGAGCATGTTTTGTTATTTACAAGTTTTGTTTTACTAATTTGTGTAACAAACAGATGACAAACGAGTGGGAATTTAGTGGCTAAGGTGACTGGCGTATGGTGAAAGTGTGTTGATTTTTAGAACAAAAACACAATCTTCCTCAAAAACGCACACGAGTACTGCTTATGCCGGGAAACCTCCTTTCTATCAATCAAATGTTATTATCCCTGGGAAAAGGCAAAGGAAAAGTTAAGATTAAGAAAAGCACAGCAAGAGATATGGGGCGGATAGGAGGAGAACGGACAACGTTGGAAAGATACAACAAAGGACAGGATTGTGTAAAAGAACATTGGTGTATTGAGCTACAAAGATGAACGTATTACAACGTGCTTCTAACTCCCATTAATTAAAAGTCCACAGCAAAAAAGCATTAAGTTGAATGTGTATAAATATTAATAACTATTAACAAATAATAATAATATTAATAATTATTATAACTGAACCTAGGAATAACGAACTACGATTACTCAACATTACTGAATATTGCTTCTAAATATTCGGGTCAATGAATAATGGAAAAGGACAAAAAACAAACAAACAAAATCTGCTAAATGTGAAAATTGCATCCGCACATACAAAACATGGTATATATATATATATATATATATATATATATCTATATATATATAGAAAAGGATATGTATATCAGCATATATAAATATGAATATAGCTCCTATCAAAATCATACCTACATAATAATATATAGGAGGATACATTCCTTATATTGGAGTAAATAAAAAGTAAAACAGATCAATACTGAGAGTAAAAACCAGAACAGCAGCAGTACACATGGGCAAAAAAAATCGAATAAAATCAAAAAATTTAAAAATGAATCGTCACATCTCAACATTCGTTATCACGTTCAACGATTTTGATCAATTTGATATCCAATGTGTAATATCCGAAATCCCCGGTCCCCCGGTAGTATGGGTAGTCATGGGTTCAATTCTCGTATGGACCGAGCTCTCCATACGCAGGACTGATTATCCTGCTATGGGTAAACTAATAAGTCACCTATCGCCATGTCATTAGATAGAGGCGTAGGCAGGCCTTGACCCACTACGATTGTTGCGCCAAAGAACGCCGGTGTCTACTACACTGTAATATCACAGCTTATTGTAGATGCAACTGGCCGCATCAGGTCGTACCAATCGCACCGCTTCTTCTGGGGTTTATGTGGACATCTTAAATCGAACATGAGGGATAGGTATACCGTCCAGTGTCGTTCTAATGACATGAAAAAAACAGCTGATGATGGCAAGTTACAAGCACTGTACAATTGTTCTATTCGTAGATGCTGGCAAGTTACAAGCACTGTACAATTGTTCTGTTCTTAGAGCTGCTAGTTTGTCTTTCTCCAAATACGAACACAAGAATGCCGGCACCGACTGATCTATTCACTACTGAATGACACTCGGAAACGACACTGGATCATGAGAATGTCTTCTTCTTCTTCTTTGGTGGCCTGCTCACGGATGAGCACGTCGTTGAGACATGGCCAGGTTGCCAATCGTTCTCCAGGATG
>KB701916.1:4472-26260 GCA_000349165.1 Anopheles christyi | reverse complement strand
GTGCTAACTTAAAAGCTTTGTGCATCGTGCGTGCGCGCCTTTGCACTCTCGTGTGTCATATTAATTTCGGTGATGCCTGCAAGTGCCGTGATTGTTAAGTGATTGTTCGCAAAAAGCTTCCTTCTTTGAGTGTAAATTAAAAAAAGGCCAATAATAACAGCGTTATACTTAGTGTGGTGTTTGTGTGTGGGTGTGTATGTGTCTTACCTGGTTCTCGTGAAATTAAGTGAAGGAATCTGGTTGGGGAAGCCGTGCCGATAGGATCCTGAACATCGGAGGCGTAGAAGAGCAGAGAGAAAATGGCCATTCAAATGGAACAAGTGAGTGTGCAGTTTGAAGGCTTTCGCTCAATAACTCCTTAGATGAAGGTGATGCTGGTTGGAATGTTTCTGTAGCGGACGAGAAATCCGAGGATTCACTACCTCGGAATTCAAGCATTCCGTGAGCATTCCGTGGCCCGCGCCGAACATGCTTTCTCTGGTGAAAAATTAATTCTTACAATATGTACAAACATTGTTCAGCAAATCAATCATCCAAATTTTTTGTTGGGAAAATCAAATTATCAGTCTGGTAAAATGCTGGCTTGCTGCTGGTTCCGTTACAGTCGGTCGAACAAGCTAATAAATGACTTTCGTGTCTGTGTGCCCTTTCTCCCCTTGTGGCCGGAGGAAGCCAGCCAGCTGTGAAACCGTTCCACACGACATTGCTGATGCTGTGTAATTAGGCTTTTTTTAATGTTGTTGTTGTGGTATGCTTTATTACCTTTCTAAAGCAAATGTATGATGGTGGCAGCCATGTGCAACTGTTTCATGTTTTCTTCTTGAGTAAAATGATAATTATAATATCTTTGATAACGCTTTTTGTTTATTAAATTTCAATTATGTACATAAGCTGTTGCAAATTACCCTTATCGTTTTATCTACTAAAAGTACTTCACATACTTCATAGAAAAAATGTTTTATGTAGGATTTATCAAGGATTTTGACTGTTTTTTACATATTTCTGAGCTGCTATAAAAAACATTATTGTATATTGTAAATACATTGTAAAACATTATTTCTCTTAATAGTGGTAAAAACCCTAGCAAGCCGTAATTTCAAATGGACCCAAAGGAACATATAGTCAGTTTGATGTGTGAGGAATGTTCCAGCAGGGAGGCATTTCAACATATCATACCATAGGGAGTCATTTATGAATTCTGTGTCGAATCGAATACAACTTGTTCGACTGTTGTGTTAAACATTAGCTAGATTATCCTTAAAACATGATATTTACTTACTATGTGCAGTTAGCATATATTTTATTAATATTAAATATCATGTTTTTGACACATAATCGTACCAAACCAAACAAGTGTAAAATGGTTGGTAGTTCCCCGGACATGGTTATATTCTCATCCGAACCGGTCTTCTCTTAGTAATAAGCTTCACTTATGAATTAAACGATTAACGTGGTAAAACAAAGAAGCCCAGCCAATCTGTATAATGTCTTGTCTATATGTATCCTGATCTATCGTGTTTTCTTTTTTCCAAGGCTTCATTGGAGTTCTATTACGGTTCCATACTAAAAAAAAGAAGCTCTTTGAACACTTGTACCATGAGACCCAAAAGAAAACCAAAATTAATAAAGGAGTTTCACTAAATTGATGCCATGCTCGCACCAATTATCTCATTAAAACACACCGTTCAATTGCAGGTTCTGTTTCTGCTGCTATCGCTGTGCGCGTCGCTAACCGTTGGCGATCATGCACCACCGTTTAAGCCACTGCATCCGTCGGCCTACACCAAATCTCCACTCATGTATCCGAGCTTCGTGCCCAAGCACGGCATTGCACTCAAACCGTACATGACGCAATTTCGTGCCGGCACGCGCTTAGCACCCGTAGCGATTCGGCCAGCTCCATCAATGATTATGAGGTACGCGGATATGCTTTATGTACTACCACCAACCAATCCAAATGCTTTCTCTCGAACGATGCGCGCGTGCGGGGAAAAGTTTCCCCCCCAAGTCACGTGAGATTGTTCCGTAGCTGCACTTCACCTCAATTCACATGTTCTCTTTGCAGTTTGAAAAGACCCATCAAATCCATTCTAAGCCACCCTTCGCTCATGAAGCAACCGCTACTGAAACGACCGCCGCCGCCACCACTAGCCTTTGCCGCGGCCAGCATCAAGCACCACAAGTTTCACAGTTCTCCGCTAGGACCGAGCACGGGCGAGATTGTATTCGAGAAGCTGAAACCGGTACATTGAGGGGGTTTTTGTTTTAAATATAATTTCAATATCCTTCCAGAATGTCTTACTGATGCGTTTGGTTCGAGGGCTTTCTTTTGTAGATTACCACGAAGCTTACTTCGCACAAGGATGGTGCTATTCATACGATTCCTGCCCCGAACCTGGGACTGACGAAACCACCGAAAGCTCCGAACCAGATACGGGTAACGTCCTACGAAGACAGCAACAAGCTGGAAATTGAAGTCAAGACAACCAAGCCCACGTTTACGGCGAAACCAGCCTTTTTGAATCTCAGCCCAACGGTAGGTACAGTTAGGATGGAGCGAGGACAAGGTTAGTGCTGTACAGATGTGCTCATCGTCCGGATACCCTTTGCCTTATTTCAGCCCTCTCCGGCTGTGGGAACCTATGCCCATCATCACGCCATTGGTGGCCACCAGCACCAGTATCAGGTGACCGAGGAGCATTCGAACGATGTAACGATTGGTGATCTATACTCGGGCCATAAGACGTACTTTGCACCGGATCCGGATCCATCGCTGCCGAGCAAAACACTCGTACCGACGTCGGATCCGCTCAGCATACCGAGCAATGGCAAGTTCGCTACCAGCGTGCTCCTACAGTCACCGGTCGCACACTATCCGCTCCAACCGCAAACCGGAGCCTCGGCCGTGATCCAGTACGTCAATGCGGTGCCGCAAGCCAGCTATGCCATTCCGCTTGCGACTCAGCCGCAGCTGCAGCAGCACATCCTGCAACAAACGGCCATGCTGCAGGAGATGCCCGTTTCGGTTAGTGTTTACTCTGCGTCCGTCCGCTCATTGCTCGAACCAACTGCTTGATATTATCAACACTGCTTCATCCGCAGCACGGCAGCTCCGACTCACCATAATCATCGCCCTTTCTTTTGCCATACTAATCTTATTTGCCTAGAATCTAATACAGACTTCCCTCTCTTTACCTGCTTCTTGCCCCGTCGGCGTTTTAATTCCAGCTTTACAATCCCACCTATCTTGTGACCCAATCCAACAACCTTTACAACAACCACCAACAGCAGGCATCCGTGAATCTCTTCAAGCCGGACACCAACTTCCTTGGCACGATACAGCACCACCAGCAGCAGCAGGAGCATCAACACAGCAGCCGATACACGTGCAAACACAAACACAAGCCCCTCCCGTACCTACGACCATGCTGTTCAACTCTTACAACACGTACAAGCACACCGAACCGGCAGCCAGTACGGGCCAGATTCTGTCCGCTACGCAGGATCAGCTGCACGAGCTGCAGTCCGTTGTGAATCAAATTCAGCTAAATGACATCCACAATCAGCATTCGGCGGATATGCCAACGTACGCCCAGCTCGTCGGACACGAGCAGCCGGCCATACATCAGCAGCAGCTGCCTCAGCTGAACCAGCTCGAGCAGCAGCTGCAACAGCAGCTCATCCAGCAACATCAGCAAGCAGAAAAGGGTAATCCACAGCGCCAGATGACTGAGGCCGAGATTGCCAACCTGCTCAACTACGGCATGATCAACCTGCACAACAATCTGGCACCGAGCGATTACTACCACTATCAGGTAGATCAGCCGACGGCGGTCCAGCAACCAGCTGCACACCACTCTTTCTACGAGCTGTCCGAGCGGCAGAAGGAAAACGATCGCATTCTGGCGCAGGCACAGCAAGACCTTTACAACCATCAGCAACATCAGCAGCAGTACCAGCAACAGCAGCAGCATCAGTACCAGCAGCAGCAGATGCAGCACCAGCAGGAACAGCACCATGTACAGCAGCAACAGCATCCTCAGCCGCAGTATCAGCAGGATAGCCAATCCGGCTATCTGCAGGCGTACCAGGAGCATCAGCTTGCCGTTTCCAACATTCTCGGTTTGCAGGAGAAACAAGGCACGGGGGGAGGAGCCGCACAGCAGTATCAGCAGCATCATGCAGCCATCGGAAGCACGGTTGAGCCCCAGTCCACGCAGAGTCCGCTACGGATATACGTACCAGATGGAGAGCACGAATACTCCAACAATGTAAGTTTATGTGGCCTCTCTTAGACCGGCCTTCTCTTGCTTGCCTAATTCTAACAATCACTCCTAACAATTATCCCCTACAGATAAATGCACAGAAACGAATGGACGAAATCGATTTTGAATACGCCGATGCGGACACGCTGGATCAAGGTGCAGAAGATACTAGCCCGGCAACGAACGCTCATGCACGGAGCGACGAAACTAGCACACCTTCGACGTACGATGACAACAACACCACCACTAACGCGTACTACGACGAACGGACGGCGGACGACGATGGTAACGAGGATGGAAACCATGAGTACTACGATCAGAATCTAAGCAATCATCGGCTCGAGTAAGGCTCGAAGCGTTATGCCACGTGCGCCAGTCCCAATAGTGTTAGTAGCCTGATGCGTAGCAAAAATAGCAAATCGCGCTTGCGTTGCCTTTTCACCGTGATTCGCGCACTGTACAGCTGGTTGTTGTTGATCAGAGCAGGGGGAAGAATGATAGTGTTAGTATAGCGTACAATCATCGTACATCCTTAGCGTGTAGCAAACAAGACATTATTTATTTCGCCTAGATATTTCTTAATAAAACAAATAATAATCAAGAATCATGTGCCTTGCGTTGTTAACTGTTTCACTTTACTGATTAGAAGGTTAGTATTTTTTAGTTCTTTGCAGGAGATTTACGATTCCTTAATTAATTGATGATAAAATTGTTGTTCATATTACCCAAGGAAAGCATATGCAGACCTTCAAAACAGAGAGGGACACACACCAAAGTGTAATCGTCATCGTATGAATGAAACTCTGCAAAATTTTAATAAAAAACGTTCAACAGCCGAAACGCCACGCAAGCGGTATTATTTGGCTTAAACATGTATTGTGCAACCTTAAATATGGCTCAAAGCGAACATATGTGAAATGAACAAACCAATCATGAGCTAAAGAAAGATAAAATACCCTCACCGCAATGCAAACTTATTTGTGCGATTAAATTAAGAAAGATCCACTTCCAACATCTGCAGTACCCGGTCGAACCCAAAGACAGACGAATAAAACACGTACGGTTTGCTGCGATTCACGCCAAAGTCGGGCTTCAGTGATGGAACTGTGCGCATTAGTTGCGGATTCGGCGCCACCAAACATCCAACCGGACGCTGAACGTTCTTGCGCATCTTTTCCTTACGCTGTACAAGCTTTTTCGTCTCGCGTAACATATATATGGCGTCTTTCGATATCATGTATCGCCGTATAGCCTATGGAATAAAGTAAATTAGATCAAAACTCATGAATGGTAATACGTATACCTCATGAAAAGGCAATAGGGTGCTGTTTTTAATTACATTTTTCTTCTTGTTATCGTGCGCTAACACCCAAAGAAGTGTGCAGAGTGTGCTAAATATTCCACAATCTTTATCACACCAACGTAACAACATTTGTGATACGGTGACGAGACCATCCTCCTGCGAAACAAAAATACAAAAAGGTTCATTATATGTAATATCAACAGCATCAAGCTGCAGACAAAAAAATCCTACCTGAAACGCTTGCTCCTTTGTGCCTTTGAACCGCGCCAAATTCAGTATGATTCGAGCGCAGATTTCGATCAAAATTTTGTCCACCTCAGACCGGATGGCTTGGGCCATCGTGTTGTAGCAGAACACGGATAGAAACACTGCATCGTCCACCAGCAGATGTGGTACCAGCCGAGACATGCGCTCCAGTCGCTGCAGAATGCCAATCGCCTCCGACGAACTGAAGCGCGTTTTGAGGAAACGCATACAGAGCCGACTCACGTTGCTCAGCCGGATGGTGGGGTCTAGCCGTGCTGCCGTGCGGCTCACCACCATCTGCTGAGCGATTTTACGCATCTGCATCGTCTGGTATCGTTTCCGATGGTACGCACCACGCCACCATGCCTGTATGCGAAGGGCAGCCTTCTCCTGCTGCTTTCGCTCTAGATACTCGGGAGTCAGCAGTGCCCGGAAAGCGCGCCGAGCTAGCACACCACGCCCGTAAGTCTGCAACACGCGAACCGTGCGACGGATCTGTTCGAACCGTTGCCTTTCGCAGCGAGTTTGAAGCTTTTCTCGGTAGCGTCTTTGAACAACAATGACAGCGCTGCGATAAATGCGATAGTTTGACTCATCGATCAAACGCTCCCGGTAAGCTCGATAGTGGATTTGAATTGATCGTACAGCCCGCCGTATTTGCTGATAACGCTCGTGCTCTCGGCGCATGCAGATCGTAGCCCTCCAGTGCATTTGAATGGTTTGAATCGAACTACGAATTCGACCGTACTCTTCCATTTTGTGGAGCATCGCACGTCGTGCACGATACCGTGCCTGAATAACCGTTGCAGCGTGCTTCAAAGTGGTGAACCGTGTGCGCGCCACTACCATTGCACGGTGGCCACGGAACCAACGCTGAAGCGTTACCGCTGCCCTCCGCTTCCGCTCATACTCAACTACGGTCTGGCGCATGAGAAGCTTTCCACGGAAACGTCGCTGTATCGATATGACCGTTTCGCGCAGGCGCATGAAAGCTACTCGTTCGTGCTTCATGTTCCGGTAGCCACGATAGAAATCCTGCACCACAATCGAAGCACTTTTCAGATTCAGGAACCGGCCGCGACATTTTTCCATCGAACGCTGAGCGCGATACTTCCGCTGTATGAGTACGATTGCAGCACGCACGTGCCGATACTGCTGTACTGCTTTCTTCATAGCTCGTTGTGCGCGGTAACGCCGCTGTAATACGATGGTGGCGGATTGCAACCGCACAAAGTCCGCGCGCTGCTGTCTCATTTGTAAGGTAGCGGCCCATCGATGAGAAATGGTGATGGCACTTTGTTTAAGAGCCGCATACTGTACGCTTTGCATCCTGCAGGCACGGTTTGCGCGGAAACGATGCTGCACCACGAGTACCGTTTGGCGAAGACACAGGAACGTGTGTCGCTCCCGTTTCATGTGCAGCGTTGCGCGGAACCGTCGCTGTATTGTGATGGCCGCACGTCGACAAAGCTCCATCTCACGACGAACCTTGCGGCCCTGCACTAGGGCCCGGTATCGCCGCTGTAGAAAAGTGACAGTGTCACGATAAAGCAAATAGTCGTGTCGGAATTTTCGCTGCAATAAAACACCACGCCACGACCGTTGCAGAGTGAGCGCTGCATTACGTTGGTTGCGGTATTGGTTCCTGACCTGGCGCATCTCCAGTGTAGCACGCCATTTGCGTTGTATGTGAAGAGTCGCTTTGCGGATGGATTCATAGCGCTGCTTCGCTACTCTACCCGCAAGGATGGCACGCAATCGCGACTGCACGGCAATGGAGCATCTTCGAAGTTTGATAAACCGTTCCCTTTCTAGGCGCATTGCCTGTGTGGCCCGATAGTAACTCTGTATGGTAACGATTGCAAACCGAACCTTGCCATAGGAGGCTCGAGCCGCACGCATACTCAATTGCGCTCGGAATCTCCTCTGAATGCAAAGAGTAGCGACTCGTAGGGTATGATACCGTTTGCACTGCTCCTTCATCGCTTTGTTGGCTCGGAAGCGTTGTTGTACTGTTACGGTAGCCTTGCAAAGCGTTTGATATCGTTGTACTTCCAACTGCATTGCCTTCCGTGCACGGAAACGCCGCTGAACGTTGATCGTAACTCGTCGAAGGGTGCTGTACGTCGTTCTCTCCTTACGCATAGCGATGATGCCACGCCAACGACGCTGTACCTGCATGATTAAGGTCCGTGTGTGTGCATACGTCCGCATGTCCTGTCGCATCTGACACCAGCCGCGATACTCTTGCTGCAGTCGTATAGCACTGGAACGCATCAGCAAAAATCGGTTCCGCAATTGCCGTGCTTCCATACATTCGCGCCAACGACGCTGGATACAAATCGTTGCCGAACGGACGCGTTGATACTCTTTGCGAACGACGCGCATTCGCTGATAGGCTTGGATCTTTGCAGCAGACCGATACTGTAGCTGTTTCCTTCGAATGAACACTAGCATCCCATTAACGGTCGCATGCAACCGGCGATGAATGACGTACGATTTTATGCTACGCTGGATGATGGTGGCCTGTAGATGGCGGTGCTTTGCCTCGGCCCGAATCGTCCCAATTGCGGTAGCTGCCGCAAGAAGCTTTCTGCCGAGCGCGTACCGCCGATACGATGTTTGAAGCACGATGGCTGACTTCCTGTAGAGCAGGTAACGTTCCCGCGCTTGGCGCATTTCGCGTACCGTTCGCCACCACTGCTGGATACGCACGATCGCACCGAATCGTCGGGCGGCTAATTTTTGGGCCAGATATCGTCTGGTGAACTGTTGAATCGTCACGATAGCACGCATCTTCTGCCGCCGATAGGCTTCGTACCACACGCGCACACAATACCCACGAACAGCGGCCTGGATCGTTCGGGCGGCCTCTTCTTGTCGCAATCGTCGCTTTTCCCCGATCCGGCGGGAAATCGTCACCTTCAGCCAGTTCATGCGCCACCAACGCTGCAGTACGATTGCGGCCGCATTGAACTTTGGTGCACGGAATTTGTACACTATCTGCCACAGTAGTGACATCGTCTGTTCGCGGTGCCCATCACATATGTCCTTGGCCGTAACATTGCCGGCAATTTTATATTCGGCCTGTTCCAGCGCTCCCAGCGCCAGGTTGATGTTGTGTATTTTCTGCAGCCTCGAAATGGGCGGTACGCGCAGGCTCGCCGACAAATCATCCCGCAGCAGAATGATCTCCATGACGCGCGTTAGCCGTACACCGTCCCGCAGATCAACGGCCAAATTCTCGAACGCATAGTTATACTCGTCCAGGAAGGACTGCTTGTGCGATAGTGTGTAGCCTACGCGTTTCAGGTGTTTCGTAATATCACCGATGCCGGCCACCAGCATTGAAGCAAATCGGACCAAAATCTCTTTCGTCTCCTTGTAAGGTGCGTTGCGCACAAACAGACACGGGTTATGTTTGATCAGCTTGCGCCGTTTGGCAGTATCCAGGAACAGCAGCAAAAATAGCACCATTCGCAGGGTAAATTTCTTCATATGTTCTGCGTAAGTAGCCGAAAGGCTGTAGGCTTTGGGATTGCGCGCCTCCAGATAGCGATCCCTGAACAGTCGATGTATGATAAATGTGCTCAGTCCGACAATGTCACGATTCGATTGAAGCTCTATTTGTTCGCCGAACACCACCTCCAAACCGAGCCGCAGCCAGAGGGGATTAAAGCACAGAAGCAGCTCTAGAATCGAGCGCTGCAGTACCAGATCGAGGTGCAAACACCGATCGGTACGTAGCGACAACAGTTGCTTTTCTATCTGTGCGGCCACTTTACGGAGCGGCATCGCTAGCTCTTCGCTCGTGTACAGTGCGATACCGGCACTGCGCAGGTGGTTCAGTCGGTTTTTGTAGTATTTCGATGAGATTAGCTCTTTGGTTGGGGCAAGCGTGAGCTGCTTCGACTTCACCTCATCAAAAAGCTTCCCAACGTCAAGCGGTTTGTTCGGTTCCGTATCAAGATCGGCCGGTATGGTGACAAGCGCGTTAAGCCACTTCTTCATCTGCCGTTCGTACTGCTCAAATGCCCGCTCATCCAGATACATAGTGACAGTAAGGAAGGGATTGCAGGTGGTGGTCGCTGCAAACGGATCCGGATTGATGAGCGTTTTCAGATGACGATCCGAATCATACAGAAACACTCGCTTTTCTTCACTCTTTGAAGGCAGGCTACACGGTACGGCGACCCGTTTGAGACTGAGACTACGCGACGAGGTCTGTAACATTAAGTTAGGGTTAGTTAGAAATATGATTTAGCTGTCTAATTAAACTTACCATTGTTACACTGCGTGTCGATTGCGTTGACTTATATCCGATAGGCTTCCGGAACGTGCCACGGATGGACATCTCACTCACCGTTTTGTTAATCTGTTGATGTGCTACTCCATGGGCGGTGATCATGCTGGTACTGGAAGTTAGTCGACACCGACGTTTCGGCGGGGATATCGTTTGCTCAAACGGTTCCGGTTTTTCCTCCCTTCCATCGCTAACGGATTCTATGCTACGTTTGCATCTGCCGCTGGGTACTACCATTTCATCACTAAACCGACCCACCTCGTGCAGGTTGAAGCGACTCGACTGTGCCCGTATTTCATGTTCGTGAAAGATCTTTTCTCCTTCGTCTTCCTCTAGGTGGTTGCTCTTGCTGCTGCTGCTGCTGCTGCTCTTGTCCAACAGATTTGGCAGCGATGAGCGAGAAACACTGTCCTTAATTGTGATGGTTACATTCTTGACAATGTTTTCCACCGACGCTGATCGTAGACTTTCTTCGGTTGACACGATAAAAGTTTTCTGAGTGTGCATTGTAGCCAGCAGCTCGGAAACGTCGGAAACCGAGCCATTGCGACGGTCATGACGGTCATCATGCCGCTCGAACGTAATACCAAGTTCCGGGACGATTTCCTCGGCTATGCTCGTTAGATGAGGATTGGAATCGTATGCCACCGTGTGCGTTTTGTTGATGACGGGCTCTTGCTGTTCTTCGGGAGGCAAGTTTTCCTTCTGATTTGTGCCTGGCTCCTGTCCTGCCGTTTGTTCATTTTCTAGGGAAAACGTTAAATGGCGTTGAAGGTTATCACCCAACTGTTGCTGTGCGAGACTACTGTCCTCCGTTGTGGGGCTAGCTATTAATGGCTTGAGAAACGTCTTGTCTACTGTAAGGGGTTTAGTAACGGTGGAAAAGCAACTTGGATCAAACCTTGGTGTGTTGCGATCCTGGGGCGTTAAAACCGTCGTCGCCTGGAGTGCTTTTTCCAGCCCATTCGATTCCGTCGATATTTCCGCGCTAGAGGCTTTTGGAGATATTTCCAAGTTCTTGCGCGCGGAAAGATCTATCAACCCACGGCGTCCAAAGCTTTTCAAGTAGCAATCTGGTGTGGGCTGGCTTTCCACGACCTTTACATAGCTGTCATTCACGGAAAGGGGCGACAGATACTTTTTAGCATCCAGCCTCGAACTATTAACATGCGGACTGGTCGGGTTTAAGTTTTCCTTGTCAGTTGTCTGGTTGCTATCCGCAATAGGGTATGCTGAACCATAATCGTCCAGCAGATCAAAGCTACCGTCCCCAGTGCCCGGCCCGTACATTGCCGTTGTTACTTTCGATGCAATAGTCCCCATCCTGGGTGTTACCGTAATCGTCGGTACCGACCAACCTGGCTTGCCGGGTGAACTTTTCGTCTTCTTCGGTAAAACGTTACGTTTCAGCTTCACCTTTGGTGGAGAGGGTGATTTTAGTTTCAACTTTTTCGGAACGGCAAACGATTTAGCGGCAGGCTTGCGAGCGGCCGGTTTGGGCTCGACTGTTTTCAATATTAATTGCACGTCCTTCCTATTGCCAATGTTATCGATTAACACGATCACGTCCTTGCCCACTATTAGCTGCTGTGGATTCCACACAACTTCCAGCGTCTTCTCTGCGCCGGCCTCCACATCGGCTGTTGTCCACTCAAAGCTAAGCCCAGAGTCGGGATCCGGAACTCTGGCAAGCTTTACCTGCGATGCAAGTTCAACATGTATCAAATGTCGAGAAGAAATGAATACAACGTTGCGCTTCGTATTATATTACCTGCACCAGCGTCTTATTTGTATTTCGAACGATGAGCAAACGGCGAGCACTCTTGCCTACAGGTACGCCTTCGAATACCACGGTAGCTTTGGGAGTAAATGGCCCAAGCAAAACAAGCGTCGGTTCTCGGGATTCGTTAGTCCTAGGTTTTACTACGGATCGGGGTGGCGTACAGGTTACCTGAGGACAATTAAAAGAAGGGAAAAATGGAAATGCTAACGCACAAACCAAGGCACAAACAATCCGCTGAAAATCACCTCAAACGCGCTCATCCTTCCCTCATGGCTTTCTACAAAGCCAACTTAAGCAAAGCAACAATGAAAAATAACACTTTCCGGGATGTTAACAACACAACAACAACAACAAAACAGTAAAGTTTAAAAAGACGGTAAAAATTGTACACTAGCTTCACCGCAATGTGCACAGCTCGCGTCCGTCCAGCCGTTGTTTCCTTGCAAATACGTTGGCGATTTACAAAAAAGCAGATGCTTGTGCGATGACTGCCGAACGTTGACGGCGGTTACGTTCTGTATTCGAAATTGACAAGCTGTCAAATGTTGTTTTCGAACTTGTTCGAACATGGATTTTGAAAGCGGTTAAAAATCAATTCAGAGCGGATATTTGTATGAACTATTTCTTACTCCTTTTCAAGTAAAAGCTGTTTACATAGTGAAATGACTTCATTATCAAAAGGATAGGTATAAACAAACAAACGAAAAAGAGGAAAATTCAATTCGTGATAATCATATGTCACAGAGCAACTCTCCATTATCCCTGCATATACTGTGGTATTGAAAAATTTAAAAAAAATACAACTGTTTCTCTTTTATAACGGCACCCGTCACAAAAAAAATATCAACCATTTCATTTAATTATCGATGTGAAAATTGCTGATTTATTGTTCGTTCCATTTAAAAACATACACAAAATGGCATTTGTGCCATGGTTTTTTTTTCTGTTTTCTTCACCTTCATTCGCATTACTACCTACCGTCGAGTTTATATACGCCTAAACATATCTACATCTACACTACTGAAGGACACCGTGCCCTGTAAGTGGGCAAGGTCCTGGGAAGATTTAGAGTGATCAAACGGGGAAAACGACCGCTTTCCTTAACGCTGCTGATATGAAAGAGAATGAACCTTTAGATAACAATAGTGTGTGTAACTCTTCTAAATTTCAACTAGATTAGGAAACAGTTTCGTGTAGCGCTACAACGGTCGCTATCTGTCCCGGGGGGCAGGGCAGGGAATGGCTAGGGACGACTAAATAAAGACTTTAAGACATTGGAGAACAGAGTCTTCGGTATATTTAGTAGTAATTTTCCTAACACATTAATCGCTAAGAACGCTCTTCAATAAGACTTACCGGCTTACCTTGTAATGTAAATATAACTATGTATATATTTATGTATATATATCTATATGTATATATTCCGTCGGCATATGGCTCATTGATGGCTGTTAAAATTACTTGCTACAATTTTGGTTCACTGAAGATTACACGCAGATATCAACGATCGTGTCTGCACGATTATTTTCCCTACACGACACTGTACCTTCCTAACCAGTGCCCTTGGTTGAGTGACTGTATGCATTCTATCTACATTAAAGAGCTTCCTTCTTATTTTAGTCCCTATCGATCATATCCATAATCTCCTTCATCCAGAAGCAAGTGAACTGGTCAACAGGAAGAATTCAATAATAGAAGCGCTACTTTACACTAGCACTTCCAATATCCGGTTCGCATCTGTCCGGATTTAACCTTGAGCATAACGTACTTGGCGGTTCCGTTCATCGCTTCCATCCGGACGGCGCTGGTGGTGGTGCCGCTGCTGGGGAACGCGACGCGGTTTGGTTGATAGTATATTGTCCATGAAGTTGGCAGCACGCGCGGAGTGTGTATGTTGTGTGTCTGTCTGTCTGTCTACATGTCTGTCTGTCTGTCTGTCTGTGGCCCGGATGGTACCGGATGGTGTGTACTGCCAACACCTTACGTGGCAAAGTATTTGATTATGTTTCAGTCAATCGCCTGAGATGAGCGTATTTCGTTGTGCACCGCGATGTGCACCTTAGTGTTGGTCGGTCGGTTCGGGTAGACCTCATAATCGATATCGTCGTCCTCCTCCTCCTCGTCCATATCTTCGCCCTGTTTGATGAACACTGTTTTTAGTGAACCGGGAAACGGGATGATATCGGAACTATCAGAACCTTCTTCGTCGGTGGTCAGCACGTCATCGTTCGACTTGATGGCGACGTACGCAGCCGAAAAGCCCTTGAAGCCAACCGTGTCGTCCGAGCGGAACCGCACCATGAGCGCCTCATGCATCGAGATGATTTCCGGTGGATTCTGGTCAGCGCCGCCCAAAAAAAAAAGAGACAAAAACAGGCAAGAGAGCACACGGCACACGGCAAAGGAAGGACGGGGGTAGTAGTAAGCCGGAAATGAAAAACAAAAAAAAAACGGAACGCGCACACACACACACACGGATACGGAAAGAAAAAGAAAAAAGCAAAATATAGCGATAGAGCGTACCATATGCAAGCAACAGTGAAGGGAAGAGCGGGACACCGTTATCCCTACACAAGCGATACATACCGCATTGCCACAGTACTTTCCATGCAGCGGTCCACTTTCGTCGTCCAGCCCACCGTACACCTCGACGTAATCGTACGAGCACATCTTTTCCTCCTCCAGCTCGAAGCTCAGGAACTTAAGCTGCACATTTTGGCCCGAATCGGCCACGATCGTCCATTCGCAGTCGGCCCCATTGTCGTACATGCCCGAGCCAAACTTGATGTGCGAGTAGAAGTGATTCTTCACCTCGGTTGCCTTCAGCCGGCCACCGCAAGCAGTCGAATGGCTTGCAAAGAAACCCTTGCGCTGGACACTTGTGTCCGTGTTGAACACCATGTACATCTGGTTGGAGGAGGACGAGATGGGGTGTGGGATTTTTGCGCCACAGAATCGGCCCAACGTGTGACTGTCCGGTGAGTTTCCGTCATAGATGACGATATGATCATACGCACATTCCTATTTGTGACGAAACATGAGAGAGAGAGAGAGATGAAAATAACCGGGCCAAATTGGGAGTAGCACACGCACTCACCTGATGTGGCTCAATATCAAACACATTGAACACCAGCCGTATCCGATGGCCGGGTGTCGTGGTAAAGTGCCAGATGCAGTCCTTTTTTGGTGGATAGTAATCCGGATAGTTGGGGCTAAGGATCTGGCCGTGCGGTGTAAAGATTTCGTGCTTGCAGCCACTCTCCTTGCAATCGTGCCCATTGTCGTGCAGGGTGTACCCGTTCCGACAGGAGCACATGTACGAGCCAACCGTGTTTTTGCACTCCTGCTGGCAGCCCCCATTATTCACGGCACACTCATCAATGTCGGTAAAGTAGACGGCGGCGAAGCCCGTCTTCTGGATCGTCTTATCGGACTTGAACACCACCCGCAGGATGTTCCACTCGGACGTAATCGGGGCGGGCACATTATACCCGCAGTACGAGCCGTGCTTGTGCAACGTGCCGTCCGGACTTTTCGACAGCACCGCCACGTAGTCGTACTCGCACTCGGACGCCTGGTAGAAGGTGTTGCCCTCCAGGTCGAAGTGGGTAAAGTTGAGCGTGATTTTGTGCTGCGGCAACGCAACTATCTCCCACACGCACTCCTTCATGATCGGGTATTCCTTCGGGAAGGATGGCGATAGGATTGTACCGTTCGGGGTGTCCAGCTGACCTCCGCAAGCATCTGCAAGGCACGCAAGAAAAGGCAAAACGTAAGGAGGACCGACATTTAATCGGATCAACTATGCCATGCTGACATCCCCGCTTGCACCATGCAAACAATGCTTCAATCGGCTTCGTTTCCATGGTTTCACGAGCAACGGGTGAAATTTTCTCAAAATCTTGCACACTTACTTTCGCACGATTTCTTATCGCTGTGCAGCTCGTATCCAATGTAGCAGGCACACTCGTACCCCCCGAGGGTGTTGATGCACTCGTGCTCACAGCCATGGTCCATGTGTTCGCACTCGTCCACCTCCTTCATGAAGGTGGCTGAAAAGCCGGCCTTCTGCACCGATCCATCCGAGACGAATTTCACGAACAGCTTATTGGACGTTGACCTGTGTGTTAAATAATGGCAACCACAGCGAAAAGCATACATGAAATAGATACAATGAAGAGAAGAAAAAAGTAAACGAATCGAGCTTCCTTACTTCATGTCGGGGGGTATTTTGTAGCCACAGAACACACCAATGAGCCGCGAGTCTGCCGATCCGCCGTCCCGCACCTCTACGTAGTCGTACACACAGTTATCGTGGTTTTCCACCTCAAACGATTGGAACTTGAGCGCAACCTGATAGTCTTTCGGGACGGTTATCCGCCAGATGCACTCTTTGTTCGGTAGGTAGTCGACGGGATAGTTGGGCGATTCGAGCCGTCCGCCCGATTCGAGGTTCATATCGCCGCCACAGATTGCTGCGATAGAAGATTGGAATGACAAACAAAGAAATGTGAGCATTGGGAGAATGGGGAGGGGGGTGGTGTTGCTGAAATATGGGCCAAATGGAACGCAAGTGCAAGATTTCCTTTCAACATTCTGGACCTAGAACCAACTGTAGATCGATTTATAGCCAAACAGACATTATCCATCGTCAGGCAGGCAGTGAAATTTTTATTTGTAAATTCTCAGTAAGTTTTCTTTAAAATATATCCGATTTATCTGTAACAAGCACGACTATCAAACAAATACGACTTTCCATCGGTAATACGGCGCTCGATTTACTAGAAAACTACTTCCTTTCGCAGGTGTGCCATCGCCTGGACGAAAACTAAAAGCTTGCGGAACATGTTTGCACTCTAACAACCTCCAACCACCCTCCTACTTACCTTCGTAGTTGGCCGCAAAGCCCCGCATGGACGCCTGCCGGAAGGTGGTCGTGTACGTGAGCAGCATACGGCTGCCGGTGGAGCGGATGAGCTCGTTTACCTTGCCGGAACCGCAAAATTTCCCCAGTATCGGGGACTTGTGCCAGTAGCCATCCCGTATCTCGAGATAATCCGACCGGCAGCTGTTTGATTTGTAAATATCCTGCCGGGACCGTTTTGCGTGAAAGTGAAAGAAGGGAAGGAAATGAGAAATCATGTCATTTACCGGACCGCACCCGAGCGGATACAGAGCGAAAAGGGACAAGAAATCATTTTGCCTTTTGCCATTGGAGCATCCGGAATGTGGTTAGCGGTGGAAGGGGGTCCTTTTTTCTAAAATAGATTGTATGTGTTCTAGAGTGGGTGGTGTGTGTGACCCTTGACGTACCAGATCGGTTATGTTGAGCACTATCCTTTCACCGTGCGTAGCCGTGATGCGCCATTCGCACCGTTCCGGTTCGGTTGGCGGCGTGGTGGAGTAGTACGTCGGGGAGGTGAAGCTGGCCGAGTTTTCCTGAAACGTGCGCCCACATTCTGGCACGAATGTAACGGTGGAAAGGTGGTTAAGCATCTGGTTGGTTCGATGGATTGGAAGTCTATCAAGCGTAAGCGGGTTGGGTTTCGTGCAGTCATGAATGAAAAATCACGCCAGCCTGAGATGAGCGACTTCGTTAGACATTCCTTCCAAAGGAAACACATGTGAACATGTAGCGGAAGGGTTAAGTTGGGCATGCAAATGTTGTTAAGGGAGCGGTGTTGATTTTGAAACCCCCTTTAACAGAACTTTGATGTTTTTTTCGAATAGTTTTAGGAATAACGAATTAAAGTCTTGATGCAAAAATCGACACCAAGGAAAGATTTTATAAATTTGTTTTGGGTTTGTTAGTTTTTTCCTGCTAAAGTTTCCGAACAACTTTTCATCTACACAAACACACCAGGAATGGCTTAGATAGGCAAAAGGTAAAGGTAGCTCAGAACCCTTTGATGAACTTGGATTCTATTCTGAAGTACAACTTTTTTTTTTTTTTGCTGTTGACCTCATCCCTATGTTGAAAATTGAAAAATACATCATTATACTTGCATATCAAAATAATGTTATCTTGAACCCACCCATAACACTGTCAAATACTTAAGTGAGCGAGTGGTCAAGACTGTGTTCAATAGCCCCTAAACGAAGATGAAGTTCTTTGCTCAGCTCTCCAAACATTACAACAGATAACGATATCGAGGTACACTTACTAGCACACTTGTAGAGCAGGTTAGCTTGCGCGATGTCACCCTCACTCAGACGTAACCGCTGCCCAATTTCTGGCCGCTTGCGACCGGGCATCTCGATCGGGAAAATCGTATCGAGATAGGTGCCCTTGGAGAACGTGTTGCGGGCATAGTGCATGATCGAATCGTAATCGTACGGCAGCCCGAGCGAGTTCACCTCATCCTCCGTCAGCTTGTTGAAGTTGTACTCCTGTCCGACCACGATATTGTTCTTCTCGATCACGACATGGTTCTCCCGGTCCGGGCGCGTATGCTCATGCCAGAAGCCTACCACGTGACCTAGCTCGTGCACCACAATCCCGAACTTGTCGCAATTCTTGCCGATCGAGATGGCCTGTGGCCCATTGCCCCGCTTACCAACAAATGAACAGCAGCTATTCAAGGCGGGGAGGTAAATAAAATGTTTAAGTAAGACCATTTTTTAGATGAAAAGGAAAAGAAACCCCACCAAGTCATCGTTTTCTTACCCACAGGCACGCTCCGTAAAGACGATATAGTTCGGATGGTCAATCGGATTGCGCTCGACGAATTTGATGCAGGTATAGTTTTCCCAGTGGCGCATCGCCTGCCGAAACAGGGCCTTGTGCATGCCGCTAAAATTGCCATCGATCTCGTACGGTATCACACCAAAGTCCCAGATGCGTTCCTTCTTTGCCGTTGCGGCCCGTACTGTCCGGTGGTGTTCGTGGCCATCGTGCTCGGATGCGTAGTAAATGTGGCTGCTACAAGGGAGGGAAAAAATGTGCCCGATTTAAATGAAAAATAAAAGGTTATGTGAAGTGTAAACTTCGAGTAACGCAAAATGTAAATGTAAATTCGAACTTCCTGAAATTAAGTAAAAAGAGCGTAACGCGCCAATGAACCTTTCCCGCACTTTTCATAAATTCTTCGTTCTTCGTTGGGGTGCTCCTTACTTAATCGATCTGGAAAATTAAAGCTCTTTCTATTTCTGAATCTATCTCAACCCTGCACATGTTCCCAATCCTGTCCCATTCCAAATAAGTTGCTCCCATCATAACATTGAGTTAGAAGTTCATGATGAATTCAGCTAGATATTTTATTGCTATTTTTACAGTGTTGCAGAATGTTCAACCGAATGCTAGACAAGCGTTCCCCACTTTGTAGGACAACTGCGCCACACAGCCGTCATTATTTTACGTTTATGGCAGTATTTGTTTTACTGCAGAGAAAATAGGCACGCAAGCATATTCTGCCATTACGGAACGATTGGTGTTTATTATCGCCTCAATAAAGAGCAGCAAAATTGTTGCAAAGCGAAAGGAAAATACACACACGCCATTATCTTTATTACCTCTCAGTTGAGATGCAATTCTGAAGAATTGATGCTCAACCATCATCTGTCTTTGGGATAGCGGAAGAATTATAATATTACAAAAAGTTCGTAAAGTAACTACTTGCGCCGTATATGCAAATCTGCGTCTCGTTTGAATAGTCTACACAGCACAACATCACCCAACACCCATCCGGGTTAGGTTAACATTTCAACATTCATTCCCACTTATCCTTCCTTGTGATGCAGAGGTTTTCCTCCTACGGTAAATGAAAACGTCCTGCAGCAACAAAGATCCAACATTTATGTGTAGCATCGGCTCTTCACTCGTCTACAGCTACAATGCCGCCAAGCGCGAAACGTCGATGATACGCGGGTGGTGCGCACATATACGTCGTTCGTCGGGCAATTCGTTACGGAATGATGAAAATGCTCTTCATGCTCAACGCCCCAAACGGTTCGAAAGGACCTAAAAGGCGTTGCGGAGAATGCTGCACCGTACCTTCAGCATACCGTAAACCATATCCCCCCCCCCGGCCCCTAGCCGCTCAAATAGTACAAAACCGAGCATGTCAAACAGAGCATTTGCCGGTAGCCAAAGCGCATCACCGTTTTACAAAGTTTCGTCCTCCCGCTACTGACGAGCGCCAAAGCTCGACGTTCACCGAGGTGGCCACTTGCAGCAAACACTTTATGCGGATGTAGGACGTACTACACTATCTCCCGTCGTTTGTGTCACTGTGTGCGAGAGGGAGAGAGATATATGTATAGAGAGAAAAAAGTACAAAACGTACGTACCTTGGTGCTTCGTCGTCGTCTTCAACAGGTAAGTAGTGCTGCGGTTCGGGTGGATCTTGAGCTTTCCCCGCCGGTGCTTTATGGTCCGGTCGGAAATGCAAATTTATGCCATTGTCGCCACTTACGCCCTGCTCCGTACCGGTCCTGTATTGCGTTCCGTGTTCCTGCACGTAAAGGTGCTCAGGACGATGACGATGTTGCTGGTGCTGATGTTGAGCGCGAGGATGATAGGACGGCTGCTGGTCGTATTCGTGCGGCCAACCGTGCTTTTCCACCACCAAACTGGCCCTATCAATGTCAACGTTTGCTCGCTTCGATTCGGTTCTACTGCCCTCATTGACGTTGGTTGTCGGCTTTTGTTGCTCGTTGTTAGTGATGACATCCTGCTTATGGTTCCGCTGCTTGCTTTCACCTCCGATTCGACGTCTCTTCTTGTTCGGTGTATGGGGTGGCTGGGACTGTTGCTGGTGGTGGTGGTGACTGGATCGAAGATTGCGATCCCGCACCGAGTACGTTACCGTGCCGAGCTCAACGCGCAAACGTTCCAACCGTGAATGGTACGAGTTTTTGTTGACCGTTCTACCACCATCGCTCGGTAAGGTCTTGTCGGATGTGGTTTTGACCGTTCGGTCACCAGCATTGTCCATGTCGTGCGGCTTGGGATGTTGCTGCTGTCGACGTCGACGACGGTGACGTCTACGCTTACCGCCCTGCCCCACTTCCTCCTGCTCTCCGTTTGTTCCGCTCGTTAGCTGTACGTCCTCCCGGTCTTCTGCCGGTTCCTCTCGTGTTGCGGTCATACCTAACGTTGCTTTCGTGTCGTTGCTTCCGGTTACCTTTGCTGGATGACCGTTCGGTCTGACAGTATGTCCAGCGGCAGCTGTCGGCGGCTTGGTAGGTACAGCGAACGGTAACGCTACCTTTCTGCTGCTGGCGTGATTGTTGCTGATAATATTATCACTGATCGAATCGATAACGATGTCCTTCGTGTCAGACTGGATCCGATTGTGGTCGATGTTTCGCACGGTACCGGTTGCATTCTTTTTGTTTGGTGTGGCCGTTTTTTTCTCACCTGACCGCTCACCGTCCCCACCGTCGGTTGCTTTCGTCTCGCGTGGGACTATAATGTTGTCTCGATTGTCGATTATCGTGGCCCTTACCGACGGCTCACCGGAACTGTCCGTGATGGAATTTTCGCTCTCGTATGACGTGCCGGAACGTACGTACGGACCACCACCAACACCATTGGCCGACGTCATGCCGGACAGGGGCGTAGAGGCGCGCTGTTTCGTCTTCTTCCGTATCATATCCGTCATGCCTTCCTCCTCGACCTGCAGCCCCTCGAGGTACACCTCCTGCTTTAGCTTCACGATGTCCTGCTCGAGGCTCTTGTTCATACGCTGTCGCTGCCACTCGGTTTCATAATTTACGTTCGGCATAGCGATGTCGCCCATAAATCCACCTGCAACAACATACACACACACACAGAGGGCAGGAGAAAGAGAAAGTGAGAGAGTGTGAATGATGGCAAGGTTTTTGGGCCGGAGGCGCGGAAACTGGACATGTTTCTGAGTATTTATGTGTGATTAGAAACACCCG
>KB701905.1:0-23526 GCA_000349165.1 Anopheles christyi | reverse complement strand
GTTCATTCAACACCATTTACCATGGTATGCGTTAACTAACTTTAACATAAACACGAAAGTAAAAACGCCCAACGGTCGAGAAGTTATACATTGAATGAAGTTTTTACCTCAAATGACGCGTCTCGATTCGTTCTCGATTTTACACGGCCACCGATGAAGGATAGTATAAAGTTTACTCTGCCACGAATGGTTGCACATTGCGAACGAAGCAAATTTTGGGAATGACAAAGTGTAGAGTAAATTTGAAAAAAAAAGAAGGAAAAAACACCAGCCACACAAAAACGATTTCCCAGCCAGCTCAACGACCAACAGCGCGACAACAACAACAACACGTTACGTGGCGGTGCACGTTACGCCCCGCGGACACTTTTCCGGCAAATATAATGTGGCCCTCACGATAATTGCTCGTGCTGGTTTGGAGCCCTCGACTGGTTCGTAAAATTGTTGTGATTATTGGTTCCGTTGGTTGTTCCATTCCACCAGCGTGTTTTCTCGGCTCTGTCTCCATTGCTTTGGCGGTCTCGCTCATTCAAACGATAGGAGATTGTTCTACCAATTATAACGGCAAACCCGGGCACAAGGGTGGTGCTTCATCATTTCCGACTTGATCTGTCATCGCTCCAAAATGTCCACCATAGCACAGACCGTTTGGTACGATGGTTAAAAATACGGACCAAGAAACAAGTGGAAAAACATTTTAAACAAAAACAAAAAGGTACGCGATTCAATTCACCTCCAACTTTGGTGGCATTGAAAAGCGACTGACTTAATTAATGAAAACAAAACCGATCCAACTCGCCCGATTCGCTACTCGGGCGAATGATGCATCATCCCGTGCCATTGACTTGCTGTTTTGGGGGTTTGTGTTTTTACAAGTTGGCTTTTGGTTGGAAAAGGTTCTATTAGAGCATCGTCCAAAATGCTGGAAACAATTTGCTGCCCAAACAAAGGCGAAGGGTCACACAAAAACCACGAATGCGAATTCTGTGTGAATACCTTTTAGTAGAAACAATAAGAAAACAAATCAAGCACCAGTGAAAGCAACGTTTCCTGAAACCGTCGGATTGGCGATGGATAAGCAATGCTCCTAGAGTATTTATCGAATGGAAACCTTTCGACAAAAACTTCAATTAGCAATTTTTGTACATAAATGTAACTTAAAAGAACCATCCGCCAGCAAAGACAAATTAAATGGCATAAGCAAAGCTGAAGGACACTACTTAACTGAAAAAGCTATCGAACTATCTAAAGATTATATCGTGAAGTAAATACTTTCATTACCGTTTTACTTAAGACAGCATATGCTAATGCAAAACAATTTATTTAAATTAGTGGGACACAAATTAATGGGCAAAAACTAAGCGAGCTTATTACAGATGCTAGGAAGTCCATATTAACATTAACATAAAGATGATGAATATATGTTAAACATAACATTTGTTTTTTTTTATAGAATACCGAGACTGGCCGTGAAAATGTGATTTTCCAAATAATGTTGTAGCAATTACAACACAGACCGTGCAGATGCAACTATAACAATCTCAAGTTCTCCTACCTTAAAAAGGAAATTAAAGTCGATTACAAATCATGACCTGAAGCTTATGAGCAACACGCAAATGTCAGTATTGAAAAGTTCATCATCAGATCAAAATAAAATAAATATATTTAAAAACCCTTCCTTTGAATAAGTATCTCATTTACAATACTTAAACTCTAGGGGCAGCTCGGTGGTCTAATGGATGAAGCGCCGGCTCCTGTAAAGGCCGAACGTAGTTCAATTCTCATCCGGACTGTCCCCCGTAGCAAGGCCTTGACTATCCGGCTACGTGGTAAAAATAGTCTAGTTAAGCCTGTAGAATGCCGGCATGATCTCGTAGGTCGTTTACGCCAAGCAAAGAAGAAAACTTAAAGTCAACAGATGAACCAACCAAACACCAAATAAATGTGATCTAGTGGCAATAAGCTTGAAAAACTCATACATTTGATGGATTTTTCAATTATTTCGCCTCCCGTGTGTAATGCACCACGAATGCACTAAAGTGCAACGTTGAAAAATACTTCCTTCGGTTCGTTCTCAATACATTTTTATCTCCGGCTGAAATTATTTTCGACTGCATATATATCTCTCTCCCTCTTTTCGGTTTTCCTTTACTTCTTTCCAGAAGCAAACGGAAATCAATAGTTTCGGCGCCACCTAGTAGACGATATTTTTCTTGTTGTTAAAGCATAAACAACTGATCATTGGACCGGAAACAGATCGTGAAAGTCCGTCTTGCTATTTTGCTTTCGAAACTGTTCTTTGCCCACCAGCAAATTAGGATATGGTGAGAATAAAGCAACAAACAGGTTTCAAAACTGAAAGCAATATACCACGAAAAGTGATTTACAATTGCACCGCAACAGTCGCGACCAATTTTCTAAGCATCATTAAATGACACAAATTGATGAAATTGTAGTTGTATTTTTAATTACATGCTCACCACTAAAACGAATTATTCACTAAGCATTGAGTGATAAAATCCGCCTATGAGAGAACATTTCATCCCGAAGGATTATATCTCAATTATTTAAAAAGCTCTTGCCTTTATGACTGCAACTGCAGTGATGTTTGTTATTTCTTTCGATAAACAAGCGAGATAAATAAATATGTTTGCCCGAAAACAAATACCGACCAGAGCGAAGCGAGAGACAAGGGTACAAGAAACAGACGCTTTGACGCTAGTACTATGCAGTAGATGTTTGTTTGTTAACTGCACGATACAATTTTAATCTCAAAATCCCATTCACAATTTGATTTCGTCTAAACAACCTTACACAGAGAAATGACAAAATGTTTACAAAAGCACCTTGTGGTACAGCTGTAGCCGATAAGGGCTGTTGTTAGCAAGGGAGATGAGATGTAATAGAATTATCAAATAGTTCCGGAAAATGTCTTACAATAAGAAGGAGCATTTAAAGAGAACGTTTCGTTTGCGCTAACGATACTTTTTGCATTTTGCATTCAAATCAAAGATAAGTATTCCTTTATTAATTTAAATTTATTTCGAAATTAAAGTTAAACTAATAGACTAACGAAGCAATTGAGAGATAGCCAGAAGAAGCTCTGTCCTTACGAGATGTGAAACAATGAAGAGTATGCTATAAAAGCCTTTTGTTTAAAAAACTATATGTTGCTTTGGCCACTGTATATAAATATCTTGTGTCGCTGTATAAAAAAATCCCATTTCAAAATATTTTAAAAAACTAAAGAGAAAATTGATCCGTTAAAATCCACCGCAGCCTTGTTTTGGTTACCACGAATTCCAGTGAGCATCGCACAGGTCCTTCTTTTTATGTGAATCAAAATCCCAATTGCGTTCGATCAACCACACACACACAAAGGAATTTTTGAATTGAAATGAAGAACACCAGAGCAAAGTAGTATCCCGCTTTGGGGGTCGTGTCTTGTTGATGATGGCTGTATGATCCACGCACTTCTCCAAAGAAAGAGCCTAAAGAGGGTTTGAGACACCAAACAACTAACACACACACACTCTCAAACGCAAAAAAGCATCCCCTGCTGAGCGGAAACGGGTTAAACAGCGACCAACCGGAGACAAATGCGTACCCATTCACACACACATTTAAATGACGAACACATTAAAGAATAGCAGCAAGAGACGCCCCGACATACGATCGCGCAAGTTGTCCCTCATGTGTATCGTTATGTACCCATTGACCAAAGGCTTCTGAAGAACAGCGTAACGAGTGTGGTAGTATGCGTCTCGGTCATTTCTACTATGAATCATGCACCTTGGCCGATTCAGACTTCAACACACTCCCTGCAAATCACTGTAGGTGGAAAGAGATGGCAAAGTACGAAACAAATCAGCTGCGAAGTGGTGGCATGGGATAAAACGATCTCGCCAAACGTAGCAGGCAACGCAACGTTAAGTCAAACGAGCCGTTTTCTTTTTCTTCCTTGTATTTTCTCCCATTAAGTCTCCATGTCTCTTTTGCCGCTGGGCATGTTCTTTGCCCTTTCTCCATGTACCTTTTAATACCTTTCACCAACACTCACACACATTTACTCGTCTGTACACACGTTCACATTTGATCGGGGAGAGGGAGACTTCAGTTTGAAGCGGTTTCACTGTACACGCACAATGGAGTTATTATTCCTGGATATTACACCCTTAGCGCACCCCAAAAACAAAGGTGACAACGAACCCACAGGAAAGAACATGGACAGGTGTGTAGGTGTATGTGTGTATTAACACAAATTACACCTTCACGGAACGGAATACCGACCCGTACATTTTTATGTTGGACTTTCAATTGGTCACACACTCGCCCGTTCCGTTTCGATGTCGGTGATTACTGGAAACCAGTTCCTACATTTGTGCCGATTACCTCTCCCGATGCTATGGGTATGGGAGCCCTAGCGTAGAAGCCCTAATACACAGGAGTAGGCGATCCTTTACTTTTTCCACTTTCCATCAGCAGTGAACAGCGCTCATCAAACTGGAAGCTGCACAAGACAACGATCGTTGCACGTTTCGTTTTTTTTTTTCCATGTAGGCTTCGTGCCCGCGGACTTCAAGTAACTTATTTGCGGGCTTTGCCAGCAAATGTATACACAAACACACACACAAACGCTTAAATGGGAACCACATATAGCGCAACACCCTTTTTTCGTACCAGTTTCCCTTTGGGCTTTGTATTACTTTCTTTCTGTGTCACTCGACCAAGGGAAACATATTTTACGGACCTTGAGAAGGCATACAACGGGAGACTCGGTATATCGGTGTGCATCGAGATGCAACCTGCACCGAGGCTCTTCTCTAGCGGTATGCAACACTTCAAGCAGCACATTCAACGTTTTTCACTCACCTTTTTATTTACATTTGAAGCACAATTTTCAACAATAGACACACGTATAAGCTAACGAAAAAAAAAGGCGAAAACCTAATGAACTTCGGTCCAGTAATAAAAAAAACCAAATGGAAGCTGTGTGGTAAGCTAACACTACCTCATATCAGCTGTTGAATTTCTCCTTCACAATGAGAACTTTTCAGATACAACGAGCTGGAGGACCCTCACACACACATACACACACACACACACACACATACACACAAACTTTCATGTATGCACACACAGCACAAATAGACACCAAACAATAAACGAGTGCATAGCATCATTCAATTCAAACGCAATCAAACTAAACAGTTTCACTTCTATTCTGGAGCATCGTATAGCCTGAAGACGGTTGAAAATTGTTTACACGCTTTATTCACTCTCACCTTCCTCGCTTTTGAAAACAGTAAATTCAGAAACGTGATAAACGTCGCATGCTGTACCGTAAGTTGGGCCCGCACTGAAAATTATTCTTGTGAGCGGCTGCATACGACACCAGCCATTACGACGGCAAACAACGAATTAAATGACAGCATTACAATTGGGACAATTTCTGCTATGACATTTGGCTGTCACTTTTTTTTCTTATTTTGACCGATTTGATACCCCACTGTGTATGGATATTTAATTTTGTCCCGGAGCTATGGGTGTTTGGTTCCTTGGTGAGCTTTACAAACGGAAGTAAAGAAGAATTAAAAAGCCTCCACTCGATCCGCGAACAGACATACGTACGAGTTTTGCCAAACACTTGTATCTTTTCCTGTATCCGTTTGAATGGACCGTTACCAGCTGAACGCAGAAACTACCAACACACGAAATATGTATTCATTTTTAAATAATAAGCAAAACAGTTTATTTATTGTAACATGTTTTCTTGATTAAATGAACCATATGCAGATTCACTTTTTAGCGAAAATATTATAGTTTTCCTATAATACTATTCGGATACACGTGGCAAACAGCCCAACACTTAAACAAACATAATGTGAACGCATTTTATTTGGATATTTTTTATTTATTCTTAAGTACTCAATATATTTACAAAAACTACACGCTTTTTGCTGCAATTGTGGTGTATAGTGAGTGTGAATTATGTATTAGGCGTGAAATTATGTGTTTGTACGGTGTGTGCATTATCCAATCGAATCCTTGCAAATTCGTGTTTCAATCATTTGCTACACCTCAATATTGATTAATGTGGGTAAAAGGCTCATTCAAATCTTCTCTATGTTGCAACATAAAAACACAAACGCAATGCATTCAGCCATATCCATTTTCAATTGTTCCGCTTTATCTTTCTGGCGACATCAGTGTGTACATACTTTCTTGCTTAATTATCGTTAATTAGTTTGTACAATGTTTTAGCGATCATCCCTATGAAATCGATATCCCTCCCTATCGAGTTCGATTTTGATTCGCTCCCATTGCTTTTGTGGACAAACAATTTTGTTGGTCCTGTTTGTTACTTTCTTATCATTCGAAAGTAAAGATACTCTTTTATAAATGACATCATTTTAACACCTATGCAACAACGCGAGCCACTGAGATGACATACCAAAAAGACAATTGAAATTCCCTTTGCTGTATACAATTAAAGATATTTTAAATGCTTTGCTTTCTGAAGCACTGCTATTTTCCTATACATTTGGACGCATGTCCTCTAGGCTTCGTTCTTGCGATTATATGTACAAAAGGTGAGGTGTGCCTTATACCTATTCAAACGGCTCTTATCATCTGCTGCCGTTACTGTTGTATCCGCTAACGCTATTGCTCTTCTACAACTATCCATTAATGCTATACGGCACATTAAACGTATTTCCATAAAACAAGTTAACCAAAGCAGATGAAATCTTTCTACGAAGCATCTACCAAAAACAAATAGGCGCACGAGAGAGAGAGAGAGAGATCGAGATTTGCACAGTTACGGCCGGTGGGAACTACACTTCTCAGGACAGATCCATCCGTTCATCCGAACTGTTATCACTATCCTGATCCGTCTCCATTCGATGCTACCACTTCCGACCACCACCACCACCACCACCACGGTTGTTGTTGTTGTGGCCACGGTTGCCCCCCTGTAACCAGTGGCCTCTAAAATTACCTCGACCATCGTCACCCATCCGGCCACGGTCGCCATTTCGATTGCCATTATTGTTGCCATTGTTGCGATTATTCCAGTTACCGGCACCTCCTCCCCGGTTCCCGAAACCTCCACCAGCACCGCCACGGGGTGGGTTACTTCCACCACCACCAACAACAAACGGTCGATTGCCACCTGTTACCCACTGCTGCTGATGCGGTGGAGGGCCGTTGCGAAAATCGCCTCGTCTGCCACCCATATCGGGACCACCAACACCACCCGGGATAAGACCTAGCTCGGGTGGGGGTGCATTAAAGTTGTTCGCTCCCGGGAACATTCCCGGCGGAGGTATATTCGGAGACATGCTGAGCGGTAGATTTAGCAAGTTCGGACTGCCAACCGAATTTCCGCCCGATGGTTGTCCCAGCCCAGGCGGTGGTTGGTTAAGCGGAAACATTCCCGGAGGAAGAACGCCCGGTCGGGGTCCTCCTCCTGGGGCTCCACCTGGTGGTCCCAAGTTCCACGGACCCGGTCCGATCGATGCTGCAGCACCCGGCGCGAACGGTGGCGGAAAACCACCGGGACCAAAGCCGGCCCCTGGTGGCAGATCGGAGGGAAAGAAGGGTGAATTGAATGCGGCCGATTCGTGCGGCGGTGTCGATCTCGGATCCGGCCACGGTACGCTGGTGAAATCGTTTACCGAGTCGGGATTACCCGTGACGTCTTCTAGAGGAATATGCACCGGATCGGCCGTCTGGTACGTGTCCGCCGGGTCTGGTTCGGTAGGCGAGTCGGGAATCATTAGCTTGTTAAAGTATAGCGCCTGAAGGCATCCGCGCTCACGCTGCTGCTGCACGTTTCGCTCCAAACTCTGGCTGCCATCCGGTGATGGCGGCACATTATCCACCAACAGCAAAGGACGCCACGCCGTCCGCTCGACCATGATATCTTCCGAGGCGACTTTACGCGACAGCATGTATTTTTGTCGCTCGTCCACCCGCTCCATCTGCTTCATATCCGTGAACGACTTCGTCACATTGCAGCGCTCTGTTACGTCTAGCTCGAAGTAACGCACCTCCTCCAACTCTTCGGCCGCTCGCCAACGCAATTGCTTCTTTGGGCCTTTGCGCCGGTGAATCACCAGCACACCCGGTGGCCCATCTGGACCACAACCGGGGCCAGGTGGTTTCTTACCATCGGCCGACAATTTCTCTTCCTTTTCCGCACCGTCCTCCTTCTTTACGCCCTCCGCTTCTTCGGCAATCTTCTTCTCCACATCGTTCATTACCACATCCATCAGCTCAGTCTTGTCGTCTTCCGTGGTTTCCCCTTCCGCTGGTTCCTTCTTTACCTTCTTCTCCTCGATGGTGTTTCCTTCCACACTCTTCTCCTCATCCTCATCCTCATTCAACTCACACTTGGTTCGTTTGGGCTTCTTCACGATCGGTTCATCATCATCATCGTCTGCCGGCTCGTCCTCCTTCTCCGTTGTACTGGTTTTCTTTTCCTCCACCCCTACAGCACTACTATCATTTTCCGCATGGTCTTTCTTTTCACCATCCTCACCAACCGTTGTTGCCTCGGTTCCATTATCTTCCTCCTGCTCCGCAAGTGTATCCCGATAAAAGGACATCGGGGCGATCGTAGGAACTTTCGGCGAGGTAGGCGTGGTTGGGGTAATGGTAGCTTCCGCGGCATGTTCTTCAGTAGTGACCGCCGGATTTGTAGGACTACCGGGAGCATTCGCCTTTGTGGTGCTTGCATCCGATCCAGACGACTTACTTCCGGCACCTGCAGTGGCGGTAGAGTTGGTGGTTTCGCCCTGTTTGCTGTTGGGAACGGTAGCAGTGCTTTCAGAGCCACTAGTGCGCCTTTTCCGTTTCTTCACGTCTTTCCGCAGCGTGGCTGACAGTGCGTCCATGAACATGTCCGATTCAACCAAGGCATCTAGAAGTAAAATATGGAAAGAAGAATACAAAATGAAATCAGTTTACAAAATCTATTCTGCTGTTGCTGTGATAAACCTTTATTGTTTCTAGTATACGAATATATTATGTACATAGAAACATACAAAGAAAAAAGTTAGTATTATGTTTCGCCTTTTTTGGTGGTGGGGTGGTGCTGCTGGAAGTAGATAGATTGACGTCGGCTAATACCTGTAAAGGATTGTATGGTTATATGATTCCACCCATGTCAATTGATTTAAATAAAATGCATGGAGACTTTTTTTTTAATTTGGCGCAAACACACGCATGCCATTCCACGGTACAATAATTTAAAAAGACGCGTGAAAATAAAAAAATAATAACAATTGAAAATGCGGGCATTGTAAACCAACAACAAATCAAGTCCTTTTTCTGCTTTGATGTTTTTCGAAATGATTGAATAAAAACCACTGTTAATTTTATCTACCTCTCTAAAGATTAATTTCACTTTGTAATATACATAATAGAAACATCCAATTTACATTCAACAAAGAGGCGCTCTAATGAGCATTTCGTTATGCATTTTATATCTACATGCCGTCTGAGAATGGAGGAAATCTATCAAGCATAACGCCGTATACCATTTGCGCATAGGCGCAAACAGTTTCTTATTTAGCGCACGTGGAACTGTTTTTCAACGGTTCAGCCACGTGTTACGTTGAAAAGAATGTTAGTTGTGGTTTAATACGGTACGTTTTTACATCTTTACGTACGTCGAATATATCTGAATCGTTCTGTATCTTTCGCACTGTCGAAAGCTTTCGTCAAAGCTATTAGTAATGTATGTGTATTTTGTAATGTAGAACAAGAATAAGCCTCAAAAAATTCAACAAAGTAGATTGATTGGAAAGATCAGCCTACAAGATTAAACATTACCCTTGTGCTCCATAATACAACTGCTATTCTATTGAATGCTATTCACATGTTATGCTAGTTATTAATTGACGGGGCTTCAGTTACAATAAATCAGTTTTGTTTTGCCACATATTATTTTGGTAAGTGATCAAACACTGTTATAAAAGTACAACATATTCGGCCAATTAAAATGGTATTCTGATGTATGTCTACATGTTACCATTCTAATTATGCACCGTACCATTTCGAGCATGCGCTCTGCAAAGACATCAGTGTGGCCTTGGAAAAGCCGAAACCGAAACAGTTTCAAATGTGCAAATATTTCTTTTCTTACAATAAAGCAAAAATAATATACAAAATCATTTGACTATTCACATATTGGCCCTTAGAATATGAACGATTCGATGGGGAATTAATATGGCTACCGTAAAGCGTGAAAATACCGAGCACGCGTAATTCAAACGATTCAATGTAAAAACTCTATTCAGTACTACCACGAATGAGAGTTTGTGTAACTTGACTAGTGTTTCAATATTCGATCAATTGTTGAGTTAAATAAAGCAAAACTATTCATTCATGGAGGAACGATTTGGATTCATCTATTTTTTTATCTGCCTCAAAAGTATGTATCCATACAACTAGGCAATAGCATACTGCTAACAGCATTGAAACTTATAAAAAAAAAAACCTCTACTGAAACAAGGGGATCGGTCCCGTTATAAAGCCGTTGAATGCAGTGCTTTAAACAACCTGCCCTCCTCGTTGAGCTTAAATTTCATAAGAAAGACAAGCAGCTTTAGATGAATAAGAAGTGGTTGCGCCAAATAAAAGAGAAACCCCCAATTAATGGGACGGGAAACTTAATTGAAGATTATCGCCAACCAACTGACCAACAATAGACCTGAACTGTGCAGATGCGACTAGCATAAAATAACGGACGTAAGCTGATTCCAAGAACCACGCTGTCGTCGGACGGTTTGGATCCTAGCTATAGTGACCTACAATCAATGAACAGCTTCAAGGACGCATTGTTTAAGCCTTGTTGTACGTGATGTTCTTAATCCGTTCCTTGTATATGCAAAAAAAAACATCCACTCCATCTTTTGATGGGATAAATCTACATTAGAGAATGTTTATATATTACGCCTGCTTCAGCGTCCATAGACTACTGTTGAGCATTGTAAATTACAGATTTATGCTTCGGAACAGCAGGAGAGTAAAATGTCAAGTATATAGTATATAGGGATATTTTTGTATGAAGCGTTCAGGGGATGTCAAGGAATATCTCTCAAATTTGACTATTCGGGTTGAATTTATTGTGCTCGCTAATCTCTTGCTTTACATATATTTTCATCTCGTTCTTCTTTAACCGTCACAACAATACAATAGACATAGCATCGATCTTACACGCCTCGATGTAAGAGATTGCTGTACATTATTTAGGGATTTTAAATACTTAGACGGTTGTGGAGAAATGCATGAGCAGCACACGAAGACAACAAAATGAAGAAAGGTAATGAAAAAATACAGATATTAATTTGAAGACATAACGTTAAATAACTGCATGGATTACTTTGAGTAGGGATGGGTTATCCTAAGAATTTGTAAAAAAAATATCGCCCTCCCAAAAGAAACCCCCGCATGTACCATTTTCAAGCCCTACACTTTATGTCAAATGTGTAAGGGCGCAAAGGTAATATTATAATGCAAATAAGGAAAACTAATCGTTCAAACTCATTTAATCCAAGCTAATCTATCGAAAGAAAAGTGGGAAGGACTATAATAAAGGACAAACCAAATGCACTTAAATATTTTTTCTACCTTACATTTCGTTCTACTTCGCAATGCCTTAGAGAGAGACGGACAAATCGAAAAAGATTCGCGTATCGCCCAAATCGTTGCTAGCTAAATATTAGCTCACAAAGCAAAACGAAACAAGGAAATAGAAAATTTACTAGGAATATACTTAATTCACCAATTATTGTCCTACGTATTTTTTAAGATACACAGCTCGGATTAAATATTACTGAGACATGGAATGAAATATTGTTTTCGGGTATGTTTTTTCTTCGCATTCAAAATCGCTATCCCAACGCAAGCGACCCTACAAACGACTCGTTCATTTTCCAGCCATTATAGGTCCTCTCGGAAGGAAATACCAGAAAGGTTTTTTTTTGCATACTAATGCTGGGTCTATGCGCAAGTAGAAGAATATAAAACACACACACGTACAGATAATTGAACCTGCAAATAAATTTCACTTGTGGTCAAAGAAAGTTTTTTAAATTGCGTCCAACCCTTGCTACAAACGAATTTTTTGTTGTAGAGGGAATAGTGCTAAAACGAACCACCCATTACCAAACAAATTCCGCACGACGATTTGTATTATTGATCGTGATAGTCGGGAACCGGGAATGCATCCAACTGCCGGAGGAGTCATCCTTCAAACATTCAGCTACCGGCACTGGAGGACTGCGCCCTTACATTCGTGTTCAACAAACTCTCAATATGTTATCGCAAGAAAAATGACGAATAACGATGTCCTGCCATCACGCTCCAGAGGATATGCGCCACCACCTACCAGAGCGGCACAGCAACACCCCCTCTCTCCCACAGCTAACCGACCCCAACCACCAACGGCACACTATGAGCTGAAATGAGGTAAAAGACGAAGAAAGACGCCCAATTAAACAGGGTCATTATTGAACTGCACTTACGTTGACGTTTCGGTGGAATGAGCTTGATAGAGCCCGGTCGCTCCATAGGGTCTTCCTTCGCCTTTTTCTCAGCCGATGCACCAGCCACCACTGCTTCGCGGCCCGAAGCTATGGGCGAGCTGCGCTTCACCGTTCCGATGGCGGTCGATCCTATTACTGTGGAACTAGTGTTTGAAGATGCTGTCGAAGGAGAAGAAGTGGACGGTGACGATGACGACGAGGGTTTTTTCAACCCTTTCCGAGATGGCGGCGGAGGTGCTTCTTCAATGAGACCGTGCGAACGAAATTGTGAATTGTATGTTTTGACTGTCTTGGGACGATTCTCCGGATTGCGCACCTCGATCGAAATTGAGGCTTTCTTGCTGGGAATGGTGGTAGCGGATTTTCCCACTTTCGTATCATTAACGCTAGTATTAGTGACGCTGCTAGTTTCCGAACCACTGTCGTTGGAGCCACCAACACTGTCATCACGCGAACTAGGACGTGTGAGCTTGGGTGAAGCGGACTGGTTCTTGGAATCTTTACCATCCCGGCCTCCTCCACTCGACGATGACCTTTCTTTATCCCGATCCCGATGCTTATCGCCGCTACTGCTCTTGGAGTTGCTGCTAGACTTAGAGGACGAAGAGGATGAGGAGCTTTTGTGCTTGCTGCTACTGCTACTACTACTACCGTGTCGTTCTTTATCTTTACTGCGACTAGAACTTGAGCTACTGCTCTTGCTACTACTGCTGCTTGAAGATTTATGTTTGCTGCTGCTGCTACTGCTGTTAGCGCTGGACGATTTGGAAGAGGACGAACGGCTGCTACTGCTACCCTTTCGATCCTTGTCCCGCTCACGATCGCGATGCGAGTGATGATGGCGATCCTTGTCCTTAGAGGACGAAGAATTTCTTTCCTTGCTACCCTCTCTCCCATTTTGTTCATCCAACTTCTTCGACTCCGTAACATCCTGCTGATCATCCTTCGCGACTACAGCAACGGTTTCATCACTGGAAGTCTTGCTGGACTCAATATTAACCACCACCTCTTCCTGATCCTCTCCGTCGTCATCTTCCTCCTCATCATCGTCCGCCTCTTCGTCTTCCCCCTCTGCTGTACGCGTGTCTGCGGAGTCGCGCTGACTTTTCTTGCTCGTCGATTTGATCACCTTGGCCACCACCTGCTTGCCATTCTTGGTCGTAATCTTCAAAACAAGTGATGTTTTCTTAGGCTGCACTGTAGACTCCCCGACAGTTTGGAATGATTTTTTAACACCATCTATACCATCCTCTTTGCTAGCAGCTTCGGTCTGCTCGACCTCTTCCGCTGACTCACTGGTAGTATGGGGCCCATAACCGTTATGCTGATAATGCTCTTTTCCCATTCCAGTATCTAATGCTGGCCCCCCTTGCTTTCCTACAGAAGCCCCAATCGGTGAAGCATTGTTATTGGCCGCTTCGCAACCCAATAGCTTTCCGTCAGCTGTCCCCGCCAGACCAGCAATTGCTGGCAATTCGGATTGATTTATTGGAACCATCGGTGACAGCTGTTTCGGAGCTTTCACAATATATAGCCACTGTTCGACTAGCTTCGATGCCAGAACCTTAACACCTGTTTAAATAAAGTACAAAAAAAAAAACGAAATCACACACACCAATTAGCAAGTGATCTACGAAACACGTAATTCCTATGGGTGTTTAAAATTCACAATAAAGCAAGGATATTTCCATAATTCACTACAAATGTTTTTTGTCGCTTTTTACACTTACTTTCGTTTGCACTGTCTGTCGACAGGGATTTCACCAGCCGGGGGGTACTGTTTATTTTCAACCGCTCCACATCGACCGGGCAGCACAACAGTAGCTCCATCAGCTCCTGAATGAGGGGCCAATTTTTTGAACCAATCCCATCCACCAGCCACATGTGCACCAATGACCAACCGCCGGTCTGCATGAACTGTCCCAACAGCTCCGTCTCTGTACACTTCAGTATCTGTATGTAGATGGCTTTAGAAACCAATTTCTTGGAAAACTTGGCCATTAAACTGTGACGATATGGGAAGCAAAAAAGAAACGCGTTAGAAATCTGACTAGTTTTGTTATTTACCGTTATGTGTTTACAGCAAACGCGCTACGATTATACGTACTTTGCCAATCTCCTCACTTCTCCCGCGTTACGAATGCCACCGTTCGGTGCCAGCAGCACGCTCAAGCATACCAAGAGCTTCATTGGATCGATACGTGGCTGTTAAAAAAAAAACGCGAACGAAACGACATTGTAAACACAATATCCATGGAACACTTACAGCGCAAATTTACTTACCATCTTGAAGCCGTTAATACACACTAATAAAAGTGAATGTTTCTCGTGATATCAAAACTTTCAAGCCAGTTTGCTTTCTTGTTAATAACTAACTAAATATTATCCTTTTCTTACTCATATGCACCCTACGGATGGTTGCATTTCTTGATTTTCAAGCTGTATACTTGGTGGCATTGACGCCCCTATGCATTTCATATGGTCACTTTCTGTGAGGTTGAGGTACAGGCTCTAGCACATCTATGTTTTTGCTGCAAAATACAGAAAATCATTCTTTAGAACACACGTTTGATAACTTATAAGGTATTATTACACTTTGGTGCTCTGGTTCTACACGCAGCTTTTTTTTCACTTGTATCCATTAGTTATTATATTCAACATTTGCTATTTATAAGGTTCTCACGAAGGATCGATTACCTTAGCCACACCGATGGTGATGGTAATACGGCAAACAAACTGTGCACTGCATTAGTACCGTAGAGCCACCTAGCGGTGCTCATTGAAACTTAATCATCCGTTCCCGAAGGGATCGATGATGGCGTGCACATGACATTTGCTCTTTCTCACGAATGACGAGGCAGCAAATTAAAGGGCGTTTCAGCTAGCGCTACCGATTGGGGCAACTCAGTTATGTATGTGTATGTGTGTGTTGGCTTATCAGTTTCACAAGGCAAATAATGCGTAGCATATCACCGTCGAACGCGTCAAACTTCTTCATTCCATAAACGTTGACCTATTCGAACTATATCCAACTTTCACTTTCAGTACCTAATTTGCAATATTAACTTTCGGTCTGGGCTTAACCAACACACTTATGAAATGCGGAAACATAGCAGGACAAATCCCTTGTGGAAACTGGGTGCATTTGCCTTCTTACACACTACATTCGTTCAGCGGGTGTACACGTAATACAATGATCCCCTCTCCACGCACACGACCTTCGCGCAGAGGGTGACAAAGGGAAACCACACTTCATGGCGACGTAATTATATTTGCAATCATGATTTTCTCTTCAAATAATGTCTCTCTCGCTCTGTACTTTAAGCACCGAAATTAACTTTATCAAATTATATCAAGTATTTTACATCCAAAGGCGTTATTTTTGCTTGTGACTCAATATCGGTTGGCCCCCAGCTGCGGTGCCTTCGACGTTCGCTTTATTCTTTTCCTATGAATAGACAAGATGGCGGCGGGCCTTCATCCAAGTGTGGCCCTGCGCTTTTGCTGAAATAAATTTACCCAGAATTCCTGCGCCTGTGTTAAACAAAGGTGCGTTCCTCTGATTGAGACGATTGTAGAACGCACTGTTCGCGTAAGGATGAAGCGATTATCCTTTTTTTTTTTCTTTCTACCTCTAATTTCCAGCGTTTAAGAACCAGAGATCACCGGAGCTACGAAATACACGTCATGACTCACCGAGAATTATATACCCAATGAAAGCCTGGGACTTTTTCATCCAGCGGCTGCGATGCATTTCGATCAAGGTATATAGATAAAGGTGGTCAACTACATACAATATTGGGACATTTATTTAATTTGCCAGTTAGGCAAGGGTCAGATTGGTGTTTTTGTTCCAACTCATTAGATTCTGCCTCGACAACTGATTTGTATGCATAATTTTTTTAAAATACTCTTTAAAAGGATATGCAGTAAAAAACTGATAGTGATTTTTCATGATCCGTAGTTCTAGTGAAGCTTTTCTAGATTCTTACACAAATACATATGTATGCTTTGACGACTTTTCCATTGCGCCACAGTACCTAAACATAGTTTTGAGTTGATTTAGTTTCACTGTTGCGTTTACGGAAATTTATAAATTGAAAATGATGAATTTTTTTATACTTATAAACGTCTGGCATGTTCATACATATTTTTTCCATGTTATAATCTTATAGTTCCAGAAATAAAAGATTTTTTGGTAACTATGGTATAATTTCCATCTTTATTGCAGCTCTAAAATCTAAAAGAAGACTTTGCACAGACCATCGCCTCACCAGTAGCTAGGGTACGCACAACTTCAAACGCGCCAAAACGCGTTTGTTACTCTATTAACCTTGACACAGACCCTGTCCAACCCGCGCGGTCGCTTGTCAATGATGTAATGACGCAGGATAGTCCAAAATTGCTGAAGTGACGCCTTGAACCAAAATAAAATTAGCCATCTTCAATCGATTCTCAAAATGTCTTCAGAATGTTCTGGTGAGTAGTGCAATTAATACCCGGCAAGCTCATTAGCTAACTGCATCCTATGCTTCTGGGTTGCAGATTCATATTCCGATCCGAGGCTACTGCTGTATCGGGACCTGTTTTGTCGAATATGTCTACAATACAGCAAAGGTGCGCTGATCCCAGTTGATGCGGAGATCAAGAAAACCACGCTCTTGGATATGTTTATACAGCTCACTACTTTTGAGGTATGTTGATAAGCGAATTGAATCTGTGTGCCATAAACTATAAATTCTCTGTTGTCATTCTTGTTTTCCAGCTTGATCACAATGACGCATTTCCAAGGTTCATGTGCGAACAGTGCGTTAGCAAGCTGACACTGGCGTACAGCATTCGGGAGGAATTCATATCCCAAACCGATCTACTGTTGAAGCTAGTGGTGCAGAAACAAATTATTAAATATTACGAACAATTTCCACTAGACGCAAAGGTTCGCGTATCGGCCAAGGAGACTCAGCCAAATGAAAATGTGCCCTATCGTGATGTAAAACCAACAAAGATAGCAAAGCCAAGAGGCAGAATACCGAACACGGTAGTAAAACCGGAGGATATGGTGATTGATGAAAGCTTAAAACATGAATTAGTCGAGGAAGTGAACGAAGTAGAGGAAGTCGTTAGGGAGGAAGTACTTAACGATGCCACCTTACCGCAAGATGAGTCCAGTCTAATTGATTTTAGCAACGATTGGGAATCGTCCAGCACGACGACATCGCTCGATGAGGATGATTGGAGTTACAGTCTCAATCCGATAACGCCTCAGAAATTGGAGGAGCTGAAAGCGGTCCGGCCCGTTCGGAGGAAGTACCCGAATAGTTCGCGCAAACGTGCGAAACCGTCCGATGAGAAGCCGGAAAAGAAGGAAAGGAAAAACCAATATTCCACCACCACATGTTACATCTGTGATACGCACCACGAGTCGATCGCACAGCGTGATGATCACTTTCGCAATCACATTCACATGCTACCGTACGAATGTACGGAATGTGTAGCAGATCCGCAACCGGAAGACTCACCGAAAAAAGAGCCGACATCGCCGGAACAAACCAGCAAACACATTGTGCTGCGAAGCGTTATCCAGCTGAACAGTCATATGATGATGCACGGTTTTCCGCACAAATGTGAACACTGCTATCGACGGTTTACCACAGTCTATCTGCTCAATCACCATCTCTGGAACTACCACCAGCACTCGAAGGAGGGTCTTACGTGCGAATGGTGCGGCAAACGGTATTACTCCCGGCGACCGTTCCAGGAGCACGTGAGGCGCCATAAACACTCCGTTACGGAACGGTTCAAATGTACGACCTGCGGTCGAGCGTTCGGCTCGAATGCGCTGCTAAGACGGCACGAGATGGTACACACGGGGGAGCGAAGTCACAAGTGCACCTATTGCCCGCGGTTGTTCAGCCGGCGGTGCAATTTGCTCGACCATCTGCGACTGCACACCGGCGAACGATGCCACAAGTGTAACGAGTGTTCGCAATCTTTCAACACCAAATCGTCACTCGAAAAGCATCAGCGCAATTATCACAGTGATCTGGCAGTGGTGCCACCGCGCGGTGACCGTAACATCTACACGCTCCAGTCGGATGGTTCGCGACTTTATCGCTGCAAACACGAGGGGTGCACTTTTACTAGCACTTCGAGCACGACCATGACCCAGCACAGGTTGCGGCACAATAAGCCGTGCGTTTGCGAGGAGTGTGGCCAACGCTTTGTCGCACCGAAGTACGTCCGTAAGCACATGAACCTGATGCATTCCGGCAAACCGAGGAAACCGTACCAACGGGCGGCAAATACGGTGAAGAAGGTTAAGGAGGACATTTCCGACACCAGCAGCACTATCATCCACGACAACACGGCGGACCTAATCAGTGCGGATGAATCGTTGATTGAAAGCAAACTAGAGGATGAGATGCAGCCGGAAGATGAGGCGTGGTCCAAGATGAAGGATGGCATAATACGCACCGAATGGAATGCAGGTGATCTAAACGTGGTGCGCGAGTACGTCGTTGAGTTTGTCGAAGATTCAAAGGAGATTGAATTATAATATGTAAAATACCTATCATTATATAAAAATAATAAAACATTAATATGCCAATCACGTGCGCAACGCATTCTGCACGCTCTTCTCTATTTGAAGGCGCAACTCAGCATTGCGATAGTTTGTTTGAAAATGAATAGTAAAAATAAACACTAATTTCTCAGACCCTAGAAACGCTTTAGCTACGGTTGTGTCGGTTTCCTTCGCCACGCCGATGTTCATCCTTAAACTCATCCTTCGCCCGCTGTCTTGCCAGGTACTCCTCGTCATCGCGCTCGATAAGTCGCTCCTGCTGCTCGTCTTCACGATCCTGCTCGGCCGCATTATCCATGTGCACCTTGTTCATGAGCGAGTTTTTGTTCACTTCTTTCATCTTTTCCGCATCGGGAAATATGCCTTCCCGTACACGCTGCTCGTAAAATTCGGCAACCGTCATCGTCGGCAGGCTAGGATAACCCCTCCCGTAAACCGCTTTCTGCACGGCGTCTCGCGTGATGATAATGGGCTTCAACGGTTGCACCGGACGCTTTTTGCCTCCACCGGAACTTAGCGCACCGTTGTTACCTTCCTCCAATTCGTCGTCACCACGCTGTTTTGCGGCCGCAATGTACTGTAGCATTTGTTTTTCACGCGAGACACTTTCCAACTCCTCCTGCGCTTCGAGGATGGCCGATTTGAGAAGGGATATGAAAAATTCACGCTTCGTTTCCTCGTCAATCTTTGCCTCGGACTGTTCCACAACGTACCGTAGCTGTTTAACTTTTTCGTCCAGTTCTTTCTTCTCCTGGAATTTGCGAATCTTTTCATTCCGCTGTTGGCCCATCCGTTGCAGCTCTCGTATCTTATCACTCTGAACACCGGGTACAACGGCCAGCTCGTCCAGTGCAACATCCGTGTCCTTGTCGGGTGATTCGTACAGCCGGTAGTTTTCACAGCGTGCTAAAAAATCCCTACAAGAAGAAACGCGAACGTTTTTTAGTATTCGATAGTTTTAATTAATTTAAATCAAACTTACTTAAAGTAAACCTCCGCCACTTCTACAACCTCCCCCCGGTTTGTGTTGCACAGTCGGAGCGTCATTTTGCCGAGGAAAAAAGGGAGCAGAAAGTAGCGCAGGTTTTCCGTTGGTACCTCCTGGTACGATTCGTTGGTGCTGAACATTCCGACCAAGCTGACGAGCCGTGTAGCATCCTCGAAATGGCCTATAGTTTTCTTTACCGCCACCTGAAACAACCAATGGTACAGTTTACTTGGTGCTAGAGACTCAGCTCGAATGGGAAACAACCAATCATCTCACCTGAAATTCTGGCGCATTCGATGGTAGTGCCATATTTTCATCCAAGCGGTTCATTGCACTGTACCCTCCATCGAAAATTTCGTTCAACTTGCGGTCGAGCGGAATTTCGTTCGTTGCTTCCGACATTTCTTGCTTGATGGCAGGCTGTCCTTGTACGTAAAAAGCTAGAAAATGTGGCGTACGAAATTAGCTAAAATACAACTTTGCCCACAGAGGAAGAACGTAATGATGAGTATTGTTTTGCTTGATGCTACCCAAAACCGACTCAGGGTTGTTACGTGCGTTGATGTGATCTAATATTTTCTCTATATCCCTTGGGCACCACTGACAAACGGGTATCGCCGGATGCATTTGGCAATTTATGTTTACAAAACAATGGAGCAGCCTCAAGACGAAGGTAATGTATCGAGTTAAAGCATTTTTCGGCTATTATAGTGTCATGTGTAGCGTTTTTTAAATTTATTGTTTTGTTGTATGTATGTTAAGATGTTGCTAGCACAGCCTGTCCTATGGAGTCTTACTCCACAGCACCGCAGACGACCGTCCTACAACGATTCTGCCGGCTGTGTATGCGAGAACATCCGTTTCTGTTGCCGTTTAATGCTAAACTCAAAGACATCGCGCTAGCCGACATGCTTGAACGACTGTTGGGTTCGTTTAAGCTGAAACAAACGCCAAATCTACCGAACGGAGTTTGTTCGCACTGTGTGGCAAAGCTGGAATACGCGTACCACGTACAGAAAGAGCTGGTGCGGAATGAACAGCGCTTGAGACATTACCAGCAAGACGGAAACCTGTTAAGGAAATTGTTTGAGCATCAAACAACCTTGACAGTGACCAAAGAGGATGATTGCGTCGGTCGAATGATGGCCGAGAACGGCGGTGGTCTGTTAACAGAAACCATTCAAATCGAACCTAAGATGGACGCACCCGATATGAGTGAAGCGGAATCGCAGGCAGCAGCAATGTTTAAAACGTTGATACCACCGGACGGATGGGCTGTAATGGCATGTGATTGTCCTGCAAAACCTTCAGTAGCAACTAGGCGAGCTGCACGCCCTTCTGTGCGTCCGCCAAAGCGACCTTTGCGCAGCCATCATGTTCTACGGCAAGCAATAGATGCAGAAAATCCCACCGGTCTAGACACAACCACAGTTGATCCCTGCAAATGCTACATATGTAATATTGTGCTGGAATCGGAAGAAGGCTGCCGGAACCATTTGGCCGTGCATGTGAACATGCTGCCGCATATCTGCCCGGAGTGTAACACGCCGAATACGACGAAAGATGGATCAAACAGCACACCTATCACCTCGCTGGCCATGTTACAACGTCACTATCGAATGCATTCCTATCCACTGAAGTGTCCTCACTGTTCGCAACGTTTCCGGAAGCATACATCTGTCTACACCCATGTGCGCTATCGGCATGAAATGTTCGATAACCCGGAGGGTTTCACGTGTGACGTGTGTGGTATCACGATGCAATACCGTCCTTCTTTCATGTACCACATGCGCATTCATTATCATGAACAGATGGGAACGTTTCGATGCCAGTACTGTGATCGAGTGTTTGGCACACGGGCCCGACTGGATCGTCACGAACGGGTTCATACTGGCGAGAGACCGTTTGGCTGTCATCTGTGTCCGAAAACGTTCGCTCATGCGGGACAGCTTGCTGCTCACATGGCACGGCACAATAACGAGCGCGGTCACCAGTGCACGCAGTGCGGAAAAGCGTTCTTCAGCAAAGCGATACTGCGGCAGCATTTAGAATCGCATGAAACAATCGAAACGCGTAAAACTATTAGTACGGCGAAAGTGCGACAACGCCCCTGTTCATTCACGGGCTGTACGCACGTGGCTCGCACTTATCAGGCGTACTACATGCACCGACTCCGGCATGAAATGGCCCACCGGTGTGAGGAGTGTGGAAGACGCTTTGCTCGAGCGTGTGAATTAAGGCGGCACCGGCGTATCTATCACTCCTCGGAACATCCGTTCCAGTGCGAGCCGTGCAGCAAAACGTTTCTTAGCTCGCAAAGCTACCGCGAGCACATGGATTCGCACGCGAATGTGCGTCGGTTTGAATGTGACATTTGCGACAAAAAGTTTGTCCGCCGTCGCAACTTGGTCAACCACCGGATGTCTCACACTAATGAGCGTCCGTATCGATGCGAGTACTGCGACAGCACCACGTTCAAATACAAGAGCGACTTAAACCGGCACCGTAAGGACAAGCACGGACAGATGGAGCAGACAGAAAATGCGTTAGCGCAAAGACATGATGAAGCTGACGGGCAAAATATTGTCCTTATGAATGCTGACGATCCTATCATGGATGTAATGTTGGAGGAAAATGCTCCGCAGGGCATTCTGATCAACGGGAGCATTGAACTGGATGGAACGTACGGAGAGGAAATAGAAACGGTGGAAGAATCAATTGTCGTTGAACAGCCGATCGTTACCATCGGCATTGATGAAGTAACAAAACAGGAGTACATTATAGAATACATAAACCATGCCTAATCTTTGGCAAAAACGAAACAAACCGTTATCCATTTTTGTGCCACAAATTATTCGAAATGTCTGTTAGTTATTTGAAGTCCGGTAACATTCACACATACTGGCAACACTTCCAGAGTATGACGTTTGAGGTGTCAAACTGAGATGCGAAATGCGACGACGTCAAGATTGATACAAGCTGCATCTTTCTCAAGATAGGCTAAAATAAATAATTTTATATCGTGTTTTGGTCCCGATTTGTGTTTATTTTGCGATTCCCAATTCATTCCTTGGATCATTAAGCATCGAGTTTGTCTTTCTACCGGTAATCATGAATGCAAACGCCCCAAAAAAACAGGAGGAGGCCGTCAGCGTAACGTCGCCCGCAGAAGGTAAGCCCAGGCCCTAGCGGTGATGCTTCTTGCCAAAGATACATCGATCCTAGCACAATCAAGATTACCGCGGGCAGCGCAGAATTCTAAACCTTAACCTGGTTTGTCAGTTAAATTCATGTTCTACTTGACCATCTGCTCAACAGTAACGTCCGATGGCTTTTGTCGAATATGTTTGCTGAAGCGGCCTCACCTTAAATCACTGATGGAACGCGTCGATGGCGTG
>KB701904.1:0-48082 GCA_000349165.1 Anopheles christyi | reverse complement strand
AAAGAAAAAGACACACAACACACTGGTTTAATATTTCACTACCACAACTAGGGCGTATATTTGTTGATTCTTTTCACTTTTTGTCTCTTCTCTCTCTCTCTCTCTCTCTCTCTCTCTCTCTCTCTCTCTCTCTCGCACACACTTACTCGCTTTTCATTTCTCTCACTGTTTCTACATGTTCACTTTATAAAAAACCTGAACAATTGATTAATGTGGGACATACATATGAGTTTGTAGTAACACGTTTAAATAATACCCTGGAAGCTCACAAGTTCGCCCAGCGTCCCCACAAATGGAACGCAGCTAGCTGGTACTATGGAACGAACGTGATATGGAGTTCGATCCATGCGGAAGGCACAACATCGATACAAAGGCACCATGTCCGATGATACCCGCCCGGGCGGTAGGTGGATCATTGTTCGCTTGGATGGTACGCCAATTTAAATAACTTCTTATGTTGTTTAAATCGTTACATATATATTCGCAAAGAATAGCACAGAGAACTACTAGCCATCGGTTTTTCCTTCGCACAGGAAGGACGACATTCGCCAGCGCCATAGGATATCATAAAATATGTTACAAAACACAAACTAATGCAAGCTGTACATAAACGGAACGTAAAATTAAACAAAAAAACAAACTAACTAAAATCAAAAACTCACATTCGCTTTGCGTCGCAACTGCGCGAGCACATTATGTATCGGGCCCCCCAAATGGGAGGGAAATTACACCAAATACGAATCGATATCGGCTAACTGTAAAATTAAGCTCTTCCTTAGGTGGCATGGTCGAAAAGCAAACAAACGAAAAAAAAAAAGAAGCTTAGCATAACTATTCACTTTAGGACGAAAACTTATCATTCAAACTGTAAACGCAACGAACACGAACGAGCTCAAACTAGGGAAGCGAATTATAAGCGAAAAGAACAAAACAGAAATGAACTAAAAAACTTGTCAACTGCTGCACAACGTTCTACTACTGCTCAGTCTATATTACAGTGTATGGGGTATGGGAGTAAATCGCGATTGGCTGGTGTGCGCATGCTTCGTCCAGTTCCGGTTGCCATGGGCAAACACCCAAGGCCCCACATTACAAAGGGCAGCAGTGCCAGTAACGCACCAACGATCGCTTTCGTAACGCCCTAAAAGCTACAGCGTTCTTCATTAACTTTAACACTACGTTTTTTATAGTACCTCAAAAATAAACACACTCAACAAAAACAACGACTAGATTTTTCTTCTCATTTCATGGCCTTCCTGATGCTTTCTACCATGGTGACGCATGGTCGAACACGAGAAGCAGTAGGAAGGAGGTTTGATGAAGGTTATTAGCGGCTCCGATATCGGCTCCAGTGAGTACAGAGTGATGGGACGCCCATTGCATTTAAAACCGGGGAAGCGATGATGATCGATTGTCCTGCTGGTAGGCGATGTTGGCAAAATTGTCCAATCCAGATAATTCCACGTTTGTTGCGTGGAACGCTTCACAGGTTGGTCGTTTGCATCAGTTCATCTTGCATGGGGAAATATATTGGAAATGAGAGACAAAGAATGCATATTTAGTCGGGTTAGCGTTGATCGGTAAATAAGTGACAAGAGACAGAGTTGTAAGTGCATCTCATCAAGTCGTAATTAGAATCGGAAACATTTGGAAACGAAAAACAGGCTCGGTGGACGAAATCAGTAAGTTTACCGGTGAAACAGAACAGAGAGACAGGAAGATTGATTGTACAAAATGGTTAAGAACTTTGCAATAGGACACAAAGAGACCAGTAAGACAACGAATCCAGAAGAAGTCAAAGTTTGCAAAAGGATAGTGGTAAGGAGTTAGGAGGTGGGAGAAGAAGAAGAAAAAAAAAATACTACAATCCGTATCAAGTAAGATACGGTCATATCCAATGTCACTCACCACGTTGACCTTGTTGGCAAGTCCGGGACAAAGCGGGAAGGGTACGCTACTAGGACCAAAGGATGCTGTGCAAACAGGGGAGGTATGTTGGAGAGGATGTGTGTGTCTTTGAAACAACATTCAAACGATCACAGCCGAAGATGTTCTTGTCCGACACGAACCATACAGTTGTGTTGGATGTAACATGTGTTGTGGAGGATGTGCTGTGAGTGGTTGTTTGTTGCAACGATCCTCGTCCGAGATCACCGGGAGGGAAACAGACGAGGAAGCGGGCACCGTGCAGGGATGGGATGGGGTATTGTACTTATTTCCAGCAAAATTTGGCAGTTTCGGGAGTTCGGGACATCCTGTCCACACGGGTTCAGGGATTCAGCATCTCACACCCAGCGGGCGAATCGGCTGCGTGCCTAAAAGTATGTGCCGACAACGGTCAGTGTACAGTGTGCTTTGATTGTTGTTTTCTAAAACAAATTCTACTAGACTCTCTGAATTCTACATGACTACAGTTCTACAGGACGCAAAATGAAGAAGGAGGTTAGAGTGAAGATGAGCTTTAATTAATCCATCCCTCCAAATCCAACAACCAACTGATGATTCCACACCGTCGCAGACACTACGCTACTTTTGATTTACTAGTGTACTATTTCATGCGACTATGTTAGGAACATCCGATACTCATTGCCCACTACCTTCTACTTGCATTCGGATCGTCAGAGTTCAAGCAATTCTCACACAGTATAGCAATACCTACCTCCTCAACAAACGATTTCTTTGGCGTCTTCACGTGGCCCCTGCTTTCGGCATTCAGAATGATCGTTTCAGCTAGGCTCTTCACTTCTTTGGTTTCAAATGCCGATGGTCTCGTGGTGTGCGGAAACTTGCTTCGCTCCTACAATGAAACGGTGACGGAAAAGCGAATATTATACACCAGTTGCTACACGCACACGCTTGTAGCAAGTGGCTACTTTCTTACCTCGCTACCGCTGCCACTGCTGTCACTATCGGGAAACTTCCGGCCGAGGGGATGCACCTCATACCCGTGGCGTGTGTAGGTACCCTTGAGCGGACGCTCGAGCTCCTGCGCCAGGCTACGGCCAGCCGATGCACGGCTACTTCCAGTACCGGTACCGGCGGCCCTGCGTGCATGTTGCAGTGCCACAATTTGTGATTGCTTCGCTTCCAGCTCTTCCGTCAGCTGCTTAATGCGTTCCTCGTCACTGCCACGCTGCGACATTAGCTCGCGGATGCGCGCCTCTAGCGTTTCTACCTCCTCGCGCAGCTCACTGTTCGTCACCTCGATGTGGTTTAGCTCCTTGGTCGAGTTTAGTAAGCGACCGCGTAACGTTCCCACCTCGGCACGGTGCGATTCCTCCCCATCACGCAACATCTGTTCCGTGTGCGCCAGCTCGTCTTCCAGCGCGAGCACTCGCTTCTTCTCACGCTCTAACGCTTCCGCCGCCGGTCCGCGCAGGTAGTTCTGCAGCTTGGCATAATCGTCCTTGAGCGTACCGTACTCCTCCACCAGTGCACCATGCTTTGCCGACAGTTCTCTGTTTTCCTTGCCCAACCGGCTAACCCGACTCTTGAGGCTGCTTTCTGCCTCCTCCAGATGGGCGATCCTTTCGCTCGCGTACTCACTGTCCTTGCTTAGACGCTCCTCGAGCTGTGCAATCTTGGACTTGAGTGTGGCCTCCTCCTGCTCGCAGCGGCTTATCTTTTCCTTGTATTCGCGCTCCATCTGCGCCCACAGGTTGTCCGCGTTCTCGAGCGTTTCGTTGTACGCCCGATTGAGCTCGGCTATGTTCTGCGTCAGCTCCTTTTCCCGGCTCATTAGCTCGCTCAACCGGCTCTGCAGATCGTCCGCCTGCGAACTGCCACTATCGTAGTAGTCGATATGATCCATGGGGATACACTGGATGGCTTGGCTAGACTCGGCATAGGATAGTGTGGGTCTGTGGTGTTTCTGCTGCTGCTGCGCTACCGTTACTGCCTGGTGCTGTTTGAACTGTTCGTGCAGCTGCCAGCTGTTGTAGAGTAGCAGCATCGGTATAAACATGTAGATGATCTCAATTTTCTCCCGCAGTTCATTCTCGTTCTCTTCCAGCAGGAAAATCTTCTCCTCGTACTTGTGTATCAGCTCCTCCAGACTTTCGATGTTTTCCTTCGCATCCTGATACTTCGATTGGTACGAGCTGCGGGACATTTCCAACTCCTCGTTCCGTTGGCCCATCACCTCTATGTCTTCCTCGAGTCGCTGCAGCCGTAACCGGGTGTCATTCTCGATCTCCTCCAGCTCGCACCGTTCCTCCTCCAGCCGCTCGTTTTCCAGCTCGACCCGGCCCAACTTGTCCGATAGCTCCTTCACCCAACTCTCCAGCTGTACCTCGCGCTGCAATCGTTGGGACAACTGCCGTAGCTGCTGATCGCCACTGCACTCGTACACCTTCAGCTTGTTCTCAAGCATCTCCGCCCGCTCGACGTAGAACTGCAACCGGCGTCGGTCACACGCTTCGTCCCCAGTCGGTGCCGGCATGTTCAGCGCCAGCATCGAACCTTTGCTGGGAGTTTTACAAACCGCCGCCGCTACACCTTTGCACTCCTCGATCTTCTCCCGGAAGCGGTTAAGCTTTTCGATCTCCGCACACAGCTCCGCGTTCGTCTTTTCCAGCTCCGGGAAGTCATCCGCCTCCGTCTGGGTGGCGGCGTGCGTGCACGGTTCATCCACAAACACGCCACTCTCCTGCAGACTGGTGGCATTGTTCCAGCGCGACGACTTCTTCATACCGCCGAACGTTTCGGCGATCGAAGCGATCGAGGGCGCTTTCGGTTGCGGTGCCGCCAGCTGCTGCTGTTGCTGCTGGTCCGTGCTGTGGAATGGCTGCACGGTAGCGACAATCTTACCACCACCCAGCTTGTACGGTGTGGAGGTGTTCATTACGGCGGCAGCAGCGGAATGTAGCAACGCCTTGGGTGGCGTGCTACTGTCCGGCAGGCTGTAGTTGTACTTTTGGATGGGCGGCTCCAGACTCATATCGTCGCCGGCAATCTCGTGATCCTGCGACAAGGCCTCGAGATTGTTCAGCAGCGAGAGGATCTGCAGCAGGCACAGTTTGTCCTCCTCGTCGTAGCAGGCGCGCTTCGTCATCGCTATCAGCCGTTTGCGCACATCGTCCGTTGGTATTTGATCCAGCAGGGACAGATCACATGGTGACGGCACGCCGCTCTGCTGATCCTCGAGATGGTGATGGCTGTTCGGTGAGGTGACGCCGGAATCGGATCGCTCCGAGAGCATTATCAGCTCATCGTGCTCCTTCTCCGTATCGGTCCAGCCGTCCTTTGTCGTGCCTCCACCGACCGTTGGACTTGAGTTGTTTCGTAGTGACCACTGCAAGGGAACGGGAGAAGAAAGAGAACATATAAATTCAATTGTTTTGGAAAAGAAATGGCCAAAAACGACAAATTGTGCTCAATGAACTGAAACACGCCAGATGGGTTTCTTAGCCGTTAACCCCTTCGCCGTGTCTCAAATTTCAAGCTTCAAGAATTTTGTACCTCACGTGCAACTGTGGGAAAGGGTGCATGAGTTTTGTTTTTCTTGAACTGCCCTCTTCCCCAAACGACCTCCCGCCACTCTCGTTTGGGGTAATTATTTCCCAAAACTAATTCCCCTTATCTACGGCAATCAAAAGGGCCACAACAAAAGCAAAGAAAGAAAACGAACTGGTTCGCATACTAATTGTCCCATTGGAGGTGGATAATTCTCTCTACAGCAGAACCAGTAGCGTACGGTGGCGTTTAAGCTGTATAACTGTAGCAGCCCCCGCTACTTGCAGCCAAGTTCGTTCAACTGCACTTTCTGCTGGTGTTTTTGTTGCTTTTGCCGTTGTTGTTGTGGTTGTTGTGGTTGTTACTGCTTGCAGCTCTGTCACGGTCATGGTTTTCCTACGCACGCACCTAAACCCAAGCGGTATCATCTGCCCGGGCCAAACAGTGGGATCATCGTTCCCAGGTAGTTAAAAGTGTTCAACAAATCTTTAATTATTGGTGCTCGCAGTGTCGAGGCATCCCAAAGCGAGCGTGTCTTCTCCACGGGACACGCAACGAAGGTGTGCGCGGAACCATCGATTGCGCGCCTCACGCACGAAAACACACGCACGCGTTGCACCTGAGTTTGTTGTCCATGTCACCGACCTGCCTGGGGTTTAGATAATTCAAGGAATACAAAAAACCTACGGAAGCTTTAAAAAATGCCTACAGTTCCGCAATGCTTTAAGTTCAACACACACAACAAACTATTTCAAGCCCTTAAAGGTAATGGTGATAATAATCCATACCCTAAACGGAGGGAGAAAGAAAACGAACCAAAATCTGCAATCCGTTGTCCAGCAGTAGTGGAATTTATGTTTTAATTTATGAATCTCCGTCCAGCTTGGAAATTTAATCTAAATCACAAGAAAAAAGAAGGGCACCGCAGCTATAGGGAAGCTATTTTAACGATCTTTTGTTGACTCATACAACCCCGGCACTGACTGGGGGCCAGTTCGATGGTCAGAACTAGTGCAGCATTGAGCTATGCTTACATTCCATGCCTCAAAACGTTTCCCATAGCGTCTTTGGGGACGGTGAAAAGGCGGTACCAGGTGGCGAGCCATGCTCGTTATCTGCGTACTGCATCGTCGTCTGTGTCGTGCTGCTTTGCGCAGGAAAAATGAATAAAGCGAATGCGCGGTGTGCCTTAATTCGTGAATTGAGTTAAAGCTACACTCACACACAATCACATTGGTAGATAGGTAGATTGAAAATGATTAACAGTTTCTAGGAAGAATATTTTTCAAGTAATTATTATTATCCACAATTTCGCTACAGTGCAGGAAAATCTTTCTTTTCATGAACCTTTAAGAAACACCTTGATCAGTATCAGTAAAAAAATCATATCACATTACTCATTTTACATTTGCCCCATTTCCATACGTACTGCTTTAAAAAATGTGTACCATTCTACCATTCTCAATGCCGTAGAGTTCCACAATGTTACGATTGATTTGACCAGCAAACGGTTATTACAGGGTTTGTCCTCCAAAATTTACTACATTTCACCCATTACCCAGTATGAAGGCCAGAAGGTTTACCACGTTCTTTTTGCGTTTTTTTTTTCATTTTCTTCTTCTACTTCTATTATTTATGTTGCTGGCCACCACCCCAGTCCATGCTTCTACATTTGTTTGTGTGTGATCTCAATGCACACGCGCTTGTTGGTTCGAGCAAATGGGCACACTTAGGCAGGGAAAATGCAATGATTTATGAATGATGCCGCCATGCCAATGTGATTGAGATATTAGAGTGGTAAATTATTGTAATTCATATGACCGGCCGGCCCACCCCATCTGGTCGAGGTTACTATTGCGAAGGTTGCGACAGAAAGCTACACACCCGTTTGGTCGTGGCGCACGCGGCCGGTGCAAGGTTCCGGGAAGTCATAAGTTTAGAGATACAAATTACGTAAAACAATAACTTTGCAGGGCAAAACCAACGACGCTAAGAAAGAGGGAACATTTCCTTTCCCTAGTTTTTATTAGTATTAATAACATCAAAAATGTATAGTGAAATTATTTTACCTTGAGCCTTTAAAATAAGAACAGGATGAGTCGAATGCTCTTAAGTCAAGTTTAACACCGAAGGATACAGTTTATTTGCATCCTTATCTAACCTTATTATTTCAACTTTTCCATTTAAACCAAATGTAGTTTAACGATTTCTACGAACAACCTATGGCAAACCTGTACACAAGACCCAAATTCGACTGAATTACCCAATGACAATTTAATAATCACAAGCGCCCTGAAACGTACCATTCGCCGCCACGCACTTGAAAACGCGTAATTTGTACAGCAGCTCAAAGATTGTCACCGCTTCGCATACAACACTTTCGATTGATCCTCTTAACACGTAACGCAAGACGTTGGTGTGTGTGGGTAGCTTAGACCATGATTTGTTTTCACTGTCCCACAATCACGCTCACATCACAACTTCATTACGACCACCAGCCTGACACCCTACGACCACGACGAGTGTAACATGTTCACGGTGTGAGGTTTTTTGACGGACCAAAAATGAACCACTAATCACATTCTGGCGACAAAATCTTTCAACTGAAGGTTGCTCAACCGTTTAAAAGCATCAACCAAACGTGTCAAACGTTACCACTACTGCTATTATAGCTTAACACTAAGCCATTGATTACCATAAACACAAACTTTATATTTTACGACTTGAAATGTTTAACACTTTTGATCCGCTTTTCAGTTCGGTTCGATACGTTAGTGCGAGCTGCCGGTAGGATGGACATTTGCTTTTGATTATCGTTTACATCCTCACTATGCCGATTTTCCTGCGCGTTTCAAAACATCACAGAACATCACCCGCACTAACTTGAGCACCAAATCTCGATCAAAACACTACTTGTTTCCGCGTGCAGCAATATTCTGGTATTGAACGGTGCGCTGCCGGCCTGAAAAGTAACCACGAACCGTTCGTCCGACCTGGCCGAGAAGAAGTATCAATCATTGTCAGTGGCAATTGAATGTGGCTGACTTTCACGCTGATTGATCTACGCGCACGTGTGGAGGATACCGTAAAGGTGGAGGGGACGGAGTGCGGGTGGCAGAATGAACTGGGCACTACTTTTCCTTTCTTTTCACTGCTAATCGAGAAAACCTTGCTCGGCCACAAGCTCGTAGCGTTTGTTCAGTTACCATTTGCTGTATCGAAACACTTCAATGAGCTTTAACGCATCATTCACATCCAAGCGACGAACCTCCACGCGATCGTCTTACACACCCGAAGATCAATCGAAAGCCCGACCGACGCCCGCGCAAACGAGTCTACGAATGTGAGCGCGCGAACCGTCGAACGACGCGTGAACATGCTGCCGACCGTCCGCAACGCTTGGGAGCCGTTGTTTTTTTTTTATCGCAAGTAGAGGGGGAATAATGTTTCTCAAGGCACCAGCAACAGCTGGATGGAAACTGGGGTGCGGCAGCACGGAAGCGGAAAGGTTTGTAAACGAACCATGCCCGACTTCTGACGCTAGCGCCTGGCGCTTGATCCGACGATTTTTGGGGTCGTGTGTTTGAGCATAAGGCGAAACGATAGCGACACGAAATATACGCTTACCAAAATGCCGATTAACAGCCAGTTCCGCGTGGGATGCGAATGAACCGGATAAGAATACGAATGCTTTTCTTGCGCGTAACAGAAACTAGGTACAGTTAAACAAATTACTTCTTTAATATCATTAAACAATATATATCTGCAGTTTAATTTATAATGCATAGTTTATTCCCTCATACGACACATTCATATTTAAATGCACTAGTTTTCTTTTCATAGAGCCATTGCCACTCCCAATGTGTAGTGTGAAAGAAATCATTTCTCAAATGAGCGATTTTAATTTAATTAATTCGCTTATGAATAGTGATTTACGATGATGCTTTAGAAAGCATCTCTCATGCTCCCGTAAAATGCTGAACAATTTTAAAAGGGCGAGCAAAGTATTTTCTTTTCCGTTCCGGGAAAGGTTGATAAGATTAAAAGGGTTCTCTACGTTTTTTGGTCGATTTTTACGGAAGGGTCAGTTTTCATCAACTTACGGAAGCTGCCAGAACCACTCAGGGTCGGTGGTATTAATTATATGTGCTAATCCGTTCATTGAAAAGAAAACAAAAGCGTATGGCTGGGTGTTTATGTATTCTGTTTCTTATGTCCGTGGGAGGTTTTATAAAATATTCCAACAAACGCGACATTAGGCCAGCTTCATTTTAGTCAAATTATGACAGGCCGGTTAGGTCAAAGGTGAAAAGGAAGGCGAGTAAACTGTAATAACAATGTCATAAAGCTATAAACGATCTTGGCTCATAGTTTGTACGTGTTTTTATTGTCGTTTGATCTTTCAAAATATCCTTTTCCATGTTATACATTTGGATGATTCCATTCTGTCACTCCTTCTGCCTTCCGCTTGGAGCGCCTGAAGTTCAGCAGCAGGGCAACTCTTAGTGACTAATTAGCAATCGCTTGCGGCACCACCAACGACGAACGTTCGTTCTCTATCGTGTGCTGCGTAAATCTCCCACCAAACCGAAAGAACCAACCGAGTAGCACAACGAGCTGCACGGACTGAAACACGCTCGAATCCGAACTGGTACGGTTGCGATGGATCGCGTCCCATGCTGTCCCGTCAAAGATCAAAAGGCAGCGAATAGCCGTCGGGCTTATGCGAAATCTATGGAATATGCAGCATACGAATGAGAATTAAAAAAAAAGGTAAGCCTCTGTGTCAATAGCGACCAGTGTGTGCGGAGTGTTTAAATTATGACTAATCCAACCCTAGAAGTAGCACCACGTTCATTCCAAACACTGCAACATTGCAAACGATTCGGTAGAGGTAGTCGAACAGTTGGGGGTGGTCCGGGACACCACACCTGTGTGCGGGCTCGTATCCTTCGCGGGATCAACCGATCATCGTTTGGCGCGTCCATTATGCTCCTAAGAGACCCGTGGCCGTCAATCCACGGTCACTTCATTGATGGAGCGTTCGGTACTGTAGCTTTCCACAGGCTCGAAAGAAAAACAACCCAACACACACCCCATAACTCCACACGTCTGTGACTCTTGATTGTTCGGTTGAATCATGCCTTGTCCGTGGCTCTAGCCAACCGGTACGAGCATAAAATGTTGCTGACCATCGAACCGAGTGAACCAAGGAAAAGCGACTGTTGGCCAGTTGGCCCTCGTGAGAAAAAACCGCACAGCCTAAAAAATCAACAAACCATCAGGGAGTTGCCACACTGCCTCCCCTGGGGCCCGCCCCTATAGGACCATGTTTGTGCTCGATTAGTCACTGACAGAGCTGGTCGTCTTGCGGTCGCCTTTGAGTGAGTGTGTTATTTTTTCGCATTTGACAGTCGATTGCCGACTGTTGACGCGTTTGGTGATTGGTGTGGGAAAAGGAAGAGGGGAGGAATGATAGCGTACAACTCGGTACCGGTACGGTGCTCGAGAGGATGCGATCAAATCCATAACCGAGACACCACTCGACACACGCTTATGGTGATACGCCTTGTGGAGGCGTTCGGTAAGGGTGATGATAGGATTTTGTGGGGCCCGAAATTATGCCCCTCTCGCGCCACATTTATGAGGATGAGTTTTGGAGCACGGACCTACACTGTATGCGTGCGTGATCGAGTGTTTTGTCGTGGGATCACTCTGCACGATCATGATCGTTAAAATGGAGGGAAAGCTAATCGAGCGGATGAAATTGATCCGATGGAATGTTGCTCGCGTGGCGGGAGATTTAAATCTCGAACAGTTTTGGGGGTGTACACAAACCATAGAAGGGGGCCAATGTTTGTAGACCACAGGTCGCGATAAGAGTGCACTGGTATGTGTACGACACGACACAATAGCCAAATACGTTTAATTAGCGGAACCAAAAGAAGTGAAAAAACAATCCCCCAAACAGGTGGGATGGATGCAAATTGAGTCTAAAGAGGCGCATCGGCAATAATGTATATGAAACAGCTGACAGAAACCAATTATCAGCCCACGGACGTTGACAGATATAGCAGAACGATATCGACGATATATGATATGGAAAATGTCGCAGTCGTTTTTTTTTCTCCAATACTATCATGCGTGGATGTAGAGTTATCTCTATTGTGAGTGTTTGAGGAAAACGACCCAACATCCGTGCCTAACATATAAACCACTGTCAGTCTCATAAATAAAACGGCATCACTGCAAAATTCTAATCGGTGCAGCGAATCAGTAAATCAAGAACCGAAGCGCCAAGATACGGAGCTGAATAGAATTGTATGATCCCGATTCATGTACCGTCATAAAAACGATCGATCATTTCATGGTTGATTTTTGGTTGGTACTTTGTATTCTGGTCGAACAAAAGCACCGTTCAAAAGACACAAAAAAACAAACGAACAACAAATTGCTCCACAAATGCCACCGTAAGCGAATGAATTATTGTCCAAGTCCTAATCCAATTATTTGCCCAAGGTTTGTACCGCGATCGATGCCGGTTGCGATGCCCCGGGCAATATCTCGTAAATTAGTGTGCAGGTTACAAGAAGGGGCAAGAGCTCCAAAAAATATGCATCAAATCTGCGGGGCTTGTGAATGATTAATATGCACCAGTAACCGACAGCGACAGATTGAGTTGTTCGTTGAAGATTATTGCAAACAAAAATCACAAATTTTAGAGGATGTCTATTAAGTAAATTGAAGCAATTTGTTTATACATTTATCTTAAATTTAAATAAATCAAAAATATCACCTTTGAAAACATAATTGCAACTGTAAAAACGACCCAAAAATACAGCCAAGTTAACGCTACTAGCGCCATCTGTATGTGAGCTTACCTTGTCATGGCTTTCCTCGAGCTCGATTATTCGAAACTCGAGCAGTTCGTTCTGCTCGCGCAGCTCGTGACTTTCCTTAAGCAGGTCTTCCTCGCGCTGAAAGAAATATATCAAAATTAAATGTTACATGTTAAATCATTAATATTTATTTCTATTTTTAGAGCAACGAAACATAATTGCTGGAGTTTAAATGCAATAAAAGATTGGAGTAAGTTCGAGCCAAGACAAACTGCTCGACTTTATCACACGCTTATGAAACGCTTCAGAGGAAAGAAACGCTTAACAGCATCGAATTTGGATAGCAAGTATCTTTGTCCAATTTACGTAAAAGTGCAATTTCTAGATACAATTTATGCGCACCACAATGCAGTTAAAATACATTATTAGAGTATAAAAACTTACCTTAACGAGGTATGCGATGCGTTCGTTCAGTTTTCTCTGTTCGCGGGAAGCTTGTGTTGCCTGCAAGAAGTGAAATAGCGTTAAGTTACGATGGCTCTTTTGTGAACATTGCACTCCTTCCTGCCTTACCTTTACCAGCTCCTGCTCCAGCTGATCGATCTGTTCCTTGGCAAGCGTGTAGTCCCGGTTCAGGGTATCGTACCGCTGCTGCATCTCATCCAGCTCCAGCTTAATCCGCGTCAGCTTACCATCGTCGCGGGCTATCGCCGATCGCTGGACGTTCCACGGATCGTCCTCCGGCGAGTCACCAGTGAAGCTGTTCGGCTGCGGACTCATCGAGGAAAGGGCCGAGTCCGTGTCGGAACCGAGGGACGCCTGCTGGCACTCGACTGAGACGATCGATTGTTGAGTTGATGTGTTTATTGCTGCCGTAGCAAGATAGGGCAGACTGCTGTTGGCTTCTACTACTACGCTACTGGCACCACTACTGTGTTCGTTGCTGTGAGCTTCCTTGGTTCGTTTACATAATTCGTGCGGCTGTGTTTGTTGTTAGCAAAAAGGAAACCCAAATAAAACAAAACATATTAACTCTTGCACTTTACGAAAAAGAAAGAGTTGTCAACAGATCCTTACCACCATCGGCCGTTCAACCTCATCGTTGCCGCACGTCGTTGTTTCTATCGCTAGGTCTAGATTCTTAGCCAGGGTTTCACTTGTGTTCCGCGTCGTTCGGCAGCTGCTGTCGTGTGTGGACGCTTCTTCCGCTGCCGGGACTGCGGTCGTCGTGGTTGTCGCAGTGACAATAGTCAGCTCCAGAGATTCCTTCGTTTCCAGCTGTTCGTAATCGTCGGTGACGGATTGGATGCTGTTATTGCTGTTGCTTTTGCTGATAGTTCCGCTACATGGTTCTGTCTCACGCAATTTTCGCATCTGCAAGTGGACAAAAGGGAATGAAAAATAAAACATTAATTTTTGGCTTCAAAAGTCTTGCAAGCTGCGCTCCAAGATGATCTGGCATAAAAATCATGCATTGTTCGTTTGCTTCCTTCGCCTGGGTCAGTGTATAAAAAAATAAATCCCACTCATACGAAGCGCTTTACTTGGACTTGCAAGACTCAAAAACTTTAAAGAAAGACATTGAACTTTTAATCGCACCATGAGTGGCCGAGGCTGCGAGTAAAACGATCACGATTACACGTTTATGTTGCACCGTATTCGCGCCGTACAGCTGGCAAGTACGAGATAGTGCGAGGACGATACCTGCCGCTGTGAGAAGTACGGTTTTGGGGTACTTTCTTCATCGGTGGTCACCTTACACAATGGCACCACCAGATGAACCGGTTTTCCTTTTCGAAATGATTCTTTCCATCGGAAGGTCGGCGGCGGCGCGTGAGGCAGGAAAGCATTGCTCTTTTCATTTTCTTTCTTTTCCTCTCACAAACTTCCTACCACCGATGGGTATATAGAGGGTAATGCTGCTGAAACGCTACACATTTATGCTGCGTAGGTGCTGTGGGGGTGTCAGCATCTTGGCCCTTCCTCACTCGCCAGAAACAACCCGCAGAAACAGTGCGTCTAAGCGCCTTTATGTAACGCACCGTAATGATGTCGATTGCGCTGTGCAATGCACATGCAACATGGGCTGGGAAGCGATGAATGGTCAACCTTAATCTCCATTTCCACGCAATCCCTTGCTTGCTGTCTCCACGGCGGAAACGTCCCGCGGGTGATCTATATTGAGCCGCGGGAGCAAGTAGATAAAATATTGCATGACCATAAGCAGAACCCATCGCACACTCTCCTGCTGGCTCCACTCGCTATTCCCTGCAAAGTATTATGCCAAGTGCCGATCACGAAAAAAAATCGAGAAGCGCCTGTGGTACGGTTTTGAACTGGCCGATGAAAGGAAAACAGGGATCGTTGTTCGGGAAGGTTTTGGCGGAGCAGGTCCCGGAGGGTCGTCCCCGAGAGTGAAAGTTGTGTGGGCAGTTTGCAATTTCTTTTGCATAAATTATGCGGCGGTGGCGGTTGCTGCGGGGACACGTACGCGGTCCATTAAAGTAAAACGGAAACATGATTTATTTCCCACATGAGAAGCACTTTTCTGATCGAATCGATGCTACAAAACGGGAACGAAATGAGGGAAGGTACGTGAGTGTGAAAGAAAAGACGAAAAAAAATCACCAAACTTCGATTATTCAACGCTGGACTGAAGCTGTCAGAAGCAAAATGAGAAAAGAAAGAGTTCACAATCAACTTCGAGGATAATGCCATCGCCATCGTTTTGGGCGATTTGTTTGATAGCATAAAGCGCTCAAAGCCATCGACAATGACCGTGTAGAAGGCACCGCCAATTCCTGGATGCTGACCACATGTGCAATAATTTGCGCGTCGCCTATCGATACCGTCGATCAGCAACACTTCACAGCACGCGTGAAGGTTTGCAAATCTCAAGAGACTTTACTGCCAGCAGCACCAGTGTCTTCCCGAGGAGCTTGTTAGCTGTAAAATGAATGCCGTGCAAGCCTTTCCATCCCATTAACCCGACGACCCGATCAGTGCTACAACAAATCAAGCTATAGAGCGACTGAAGAGGACTGTCTCTCGATCAAACCGATCGATATCGCCCTAACGAACCGGTGAAATGCTGCTCACTCACAATATATCGTACCACAAAAACCAAGCTTACGCAACAAATCCTTAAACTGCACGATGAGATAAAGTTGTTAGAGCTCCTGTCCACTATCTTTCTCTTTTTCTGGCGTTCTCTTGTAGGGGCTGTGAAAATTGCAAGCAACAGCATGAAAAACGAACGTCATAATTGCAACCATTCCTCCTATCGCCACATTCAATCATCCCCAGTTTGGAAGCTCAAGACAACGATAATAATGCTCAGTGCCGTACTAATCCCCAGCGCTATCGTACTCGAGCAAAATGCAAGATTTTCCAAACTGTTGGCACATTGGCCATAAATCACTTTCTTCCGTACGAGAAACTGCACGAAACGGTAAGCGACGAACCCGCGGCGTACTACTCGACCCACCACCAACCTGGACTGTGCTCATGTGCTGGTCGAACGAAAGTGAAAACAATCCCCAACACCGGTGTGCTTTCGATTCAAATTGATGCTATTTTTCGATGGTAAAGGTTTGCAACATACAGGTGAAATAAATCCGTACGGCATGGAGCTCGCAATGCCGTTGAAGATGGGTGGTATTCCGTAATTGCTCGCCATTAGTAGCATCATTGGGTGACAAGGAACCATGCTGGTGGATGGTGCAGAAAGCGAAGAAAATCGCAAACATGGATTATGATGAAGTGTGAAGTGTGCGGCAAGCATTTTTACAAAACTTGATTTTGATCTCGTGCTTGGAAATTTTAACGGTGTGAGGGGTGAGGGGAAGATTTAATTGAGCTGATTTTCAGCTTTCGACACTGGGTGAGCTGCTCTTTCAAAAACAACCATAAAAAATCATGGTTGAATAAATACAGCATCAAAACATTCCAAGAAACAAAAAAGGCCTTTTTTTATTCTCTCCTTTAGGATATTGCATTTTGCTGAAATTTAAACTCATGTTAACCTCAACCATTATTGAAGCAAACATTTGCGCTAAACACTGTAATTATAGCACCAGTTTAATGTCTCTTACATCGATCACTTCTAAAATGAACATCTCAATACCATTGAAAAAGAATGAGCACCTAGCCCGATTGATTGGTGTTAGCTGAATTGTCCACAAAAACCTAGACTGATTGATGGTTGAATGAGGTACAGGGCACACTGCCAGGCTGCTTGCTACCAAACAAATGGTTACCGCTTGACGAAAAACATTTGCCATTAAATGCATCTAGAGTACATTTTTTAAATGACTATCCAACAGACATCATTGATAAAATGAAAGGCTGCTACAAAACCAACATTTCAGTCATTTTAATAAAGTTCAAGGTAACTCTTGCACCAGGATTGTCAACATAAATCTGTGTTGAAGTGAATCCTCTCGACATCCACTAGCTCAAGAGTGTTTATTTATTTTAATGTTTTAAGGCTACTTGCTACTGTAACTCTAGCTTTGCAATGTTTTTATTAAATTTCAGCTACCGAAACTCCAAATCTCTTCCTTCCTCCAGAAGTCATCCAAGGACCATTGGTTAGCAAAACAAATGAAATCGATTCGATCGACCTCCCATAGCCCAAAAGCACTTTACCCAGCGCTCATGATCGTCTTTACTTTCACCATGTTGGTGAATTTTCTTTTCTCCCTTTTCCTTCGCTGCCATCTCGCCTGTAAAGATCTTGCACCGCACAATTACACCATCTGAAAGGCCAGATTTATAAGGCACAGGTCACATGCCTCCACTCAATTGACACGCAAGCTTAAAACCCTAGCAAGCCCTCCAATGTGGATGCCATTGACGCAACCGATCCACACCGAGACCACAGTGGGTTGGTAGCTGGATGGTTGGAAGTAGCAGACAACGGGAATATTGCCGTTGCGCAACAGCACTGCCTTTACGCAGCGCCCAAAAAGCATCATCTTCTGGAGCAACGACCAGGGCCGGGCTTATTCTACCGGCCGGATGATCGGTGGTCAGCTTTGGCTCCGGTGGATCAAATTCGATCCGTCACTCACAGCAGGAAATTGCGGTCGATGGCGTTCGTGTCCGAAAAGTCATACCCAACCATTCGAACCATGACGCGAACGCCTGAGCGACACAACTGCTGTCAAGGAGGATCGAGTGCGGTTGCCTCTGCGTGCCCAAACGTCACGCAAAATTGAAAGCGGAAAGTGGACGGCTGACCAAGGGAACTTGGGTCGGCAAATTTACAACAGCTAACACGCTGCTAGAGCGATCCGTTGTTGTTCGGGGATGAAAACAGAAACAAAATGCCATCTAAACTATACGGTACGCAAGGAGAAGCAAGTTGCCCTACTCCCTCCCTTCGCAATGGAAACTGAGCGGAACTGCAAAATTGCAACCAATTTCGTCTCCCAGCGCCGGGAAGGAAAGATCGATCACGTTTCGATAAATGGGACGCGATCACGGTTTTAGCGATTTGCTTTTAAGCCGGAGCGCGAATAAAAAAAAAAGAGACGCAGAGAGGAACCGGGCAAAAAGCAATAAAATGATCTGTTGAGTAAATGGGCGAACATATTTTGCGCGAGCCCAGCGTTGGTGATTTAAGAACGTCCGCAGCACATAATTAATATGGCCACCCGAATCGGTTCGCGTCTCAATCGCTTTCTAGAGCGTGTTTGAAGGGTTTTTTGTTTTGTTTTGTTTTTCGGGGTAGTTACAGACTAAAACTGTAGCTGTAATTTACATTCTCTTCATCTCTATGATTTAGTATTAAAAATGCTTTATGCAATAGTGTACAACAGCTCCGTGATAATACAGCAACCACATTATCTAACACTTGCCAGATTAAGACACCGAGCAGGCATAGTGGCCGACTGTCGTATTCGAAGCGCTTTGCGATAACGGATAGGATCAATTTTACCGCTTTCTCAAACCACCTCACAACACAGGAAAAGCAACTGGAATTTCTCCCATTTCCAGACTGGCTATCGTTTTTGTTTTCTTACTCCACCATCCATTATCGAATGATCACACAGGCAATCGTTATAATTTGCTGTCCAGTGAGTCAAAGTCGCGTTTCGTGTCTTGTTGTTTCGTTTTGCTCTTTCGATTAACAGACGTACTCGGCTAAACGAACAATTTTAAGCGCCAGTAATCGATGAAGCGTGATTACCATAAATTGCCTGTTTCGGACAGCAAGCCTGCTACGAGGTGCTACTTCCGACTGTACGCACGCGTGTCCCACCCTCCCGAGCGGAAGTATGCGCTTTGTCACACTTTCCGTGATTTCGGCAAACAAGCTATTATTTGTCGGACTTTTTTACAAATGGGTTTTGGATGGTTTTGATAATGTTTTGTGCGGTCTTTTTGTGAGTTTTTTTTTACAAGAAAGTATGCTTTGGTGCAATATAATACATTACAAGACTTGCCGGTGTGTAACCACACCTTGCCCGGATGCAGTTTTGTTATGTTTTTCGATTATGCAAAGTCAAATTTTTTTGTCACTCCTATCAACACTCAAACATTGACGGCCATGCTTTTGACGGGTACACGCAAAACACGACTGTTCAGTCATGCATAACGACAGCGACAGGGATTATCGTGAACCCGAATATCGCTTGTCCGGGAAGGGAAGGAAAATATTAACACAACAATCGATGACCAAATAGCCAAAAAGGAACCTAGCCGGTACTTTACATCATCCAACTTTCGCCATTGTGTGCAACTTTTACGTACCCTTTACTATCAGCTGCTGACACGCTGTTGACAGGATGAATGATGTCAGTTTTAAACCACCGCAATTCTACACCTTCAGTTGTAGGGCCAATTAATGTGTCAAGCAGTTCATCTTCAACCGACAAAGCAAAGCCTCATTCACCTTGCACGAAACGGACGACGGAGTGCGCCAAAAATTACCGTGACAGTACGTTCACCCATTGAGTACGCTATTGTTTTGGGAAGATAATTTTGTGTAAACCCCAATCTCGCGAGGGGAACACACTTCCAAGCACCAAGCGTAAAATTACCCACCCACTGCGCGTGCGTGTGCTCCCGATTGATTGTGTTTACTTGGCACGGCTTGTTCCGAAACCGATGACTTTCTAACACACGTGCAGTGGTGGCTAAGGCTACCCCTACCAGTGAGAGATGACATAATGTAATGGTAGCTTGATGTTGCGAAAAAAAAGACAAATTCCGCGCTTTTCCACCTTTTGCAATAGGCAGGGCAAGCTGTACAAGAGTGGTAAGGAGGTTAAATTAATTTTGGATTTCTGTTCCGTACCCTATCCTTTGCCATAATAGACGAGTGTTCATTTAAACCAATAAAAACAAATGATGGTTATTCTACTTTCAATTACAAGAGCATTCACTTGTGTTTTTTTAAGGCTGACAGTATTTCTTAATAGTTACTTTTCACAACTATAATGGAATCTGACAAAACACAACGTTCTAGTAGGCAAATGATGCCGTAATTGAATAATGTTTAGCCTTAGCCCGACTGCCCAAATCGTGTCAAATTCGTCAAGATTGCTTCTCCGATTCAGGTCAATGAGAATCAAACCGTTTCAAGCTCATTCCAAACGGCTCTTTACCTTCTCACATCGGTTGGCCAACAAACACTTGGCTTGGTTATTTTGTTTTGTTTTTTTTTTTTCATTCATCAATTGGTCAATTAGCCAAATCGAGCCGAGCTCAAATCGACATCCAACGCTCCAAAGTGACCGTTTGACTTTATCGGCTAATTAACCAACGCAAATCCAAATCTGCACCACGCATAAAAAAAAAACCACGTCACGAGCAGCGTGTCTTCGTGTGCTGATGTGCAAATGAATATGCACTAAGCAACTCATCGTCATCACTCATCGCAACGATTTGAAACGCAATCGAGTACTTTCATCTGAACACCGGCCAAACATGGGGAGGGGGTGGAGCTATACACTGGTGTCTTTAAAGTACACGGTCGCAACAAGAAAGTAGCTGCTGCCGGACCTGCAGCCTAGTCGACAGCAATATTAGCTACACTGGCAGCGCTTTCGATTGCAATTAAATAGCAATAAATGTAAAATTCGTTGATTACTATCTCGTCCCGATAGTCGCGCACGCTGTCGAGAAATTTACCTAGCCCTGGCCTAACCATCCCACAAAGGCAGTTTGAGGCCGAATGGAAAGCTCGGACTAGCCTTTGGATCCCGACGGTGCAGGATCGTAGCCATAACATTTACGAGCCTACTCCTCCGCCGTCATTAGAGTAGAGTTTTTAATTAAATATACCAAGATTGTTATGGGAAAGCCGGGTGTGATCGTGCACTTGCTTAAATTAGAGCGTCCGGGGTGAGATGCATGGAGGAAGCGTTGCATTGAGGTTTTGAGAAATGCTAAAGACTGTCAAATTTGTCAGCACTCCATAACCGGAAGGAAGCGAGTCCGATTGCAACCGGGCGGTAAAACCGGTTGCAACATAACGCCCCGGGGGTGCCTAGCAAGGCCAATGTAGCTCACATCGCCTCAAATCTCATGCGCTAACTCAACGCCACTTGTTGGACATAATTTATACAAAATAGTTTCAAATCGTACGCCACCACTACGACCAGACACCAAAACGTATCGAGCCACCGAATCTCAATCTCCCGCTCGGCGAATGCCTATCGGGTAACGGGTATAATGAAAACTGATCGATCAGTTTAGCACAGTTGAAATCGTATCCACTCCCTAAGGGCAGTTCCGTAGGCCATTCGTTTTGATGAAACGACTTTAAAACGAATTGAATGAATAGTAGTGAAACACTCAGCCACACGTACATAACGCATACACGAGGATGAAAAATTCCGGCGTCTGGCTATCTGTCGTAATTTGTGATGACAATCCCCCCTACCGATTAATACACCGAAACCGGCAGCCGGTAGACGAAAATTAATTAGTTTCCACCCGTTGTCTTGGAGCGTGCTGGAGCGGTCTGCTGCCCAGTCAGACAGTAGCCTCCTCCTCCTCCTCTTGGCACTGCAGGTGGAATCGGTGGAGACCCCTGCTGCAGGGTAAATCATAAACCATAACGTCATGATGATCGGCGATAGAAATGTTTCGATGCATTTTTCATGTTACTTTTCTCTCCTATGGGTTGATTTGCATCATTTGGTTTTTTTTATAGCCAACCCAAATGATGCAATCGGTGAAAGGGGGCTCACCATATTAGGCACCATGCTTGCTATTGGTCGGCTGAGTGACACAGTGTGTGAATCAAATCCTATGAGTGTAGGAACAGAAAACTTTAACGTGAGATGTGTCGTTTTCCCCTCTTTGTTTGGCGCCTCGCCAATATGTACAATTAATATGTACGATCACATTACCAATGGTGCTGAAAGGAAGGCTTATTAATGGCTTGTTGCAATAAGACATATTTAAAATCGATCGAATAACCTTACACACCGGCGATTAACTTATTTAAACCTCAATGCAGCGAAAACCTCTTTTTGTACACAGAAACGACCAATTAAAAAGCCGCCAAACATTATTCAATTACCGAACTGAGGTGAGTACGCACAGCGCAAGACACCATTTTTTCCCAGCTATCTGGGCTCGTTTGCGGTAGATCTCATCAGCATCATTCAAACGCTATTGGAGCCCATCTGACGCACCGCCAAACCTTCTGCCCGTGCGTAACAACAATGTGAAGCTCATCTTGCAGGTAGGTTAATTGTGCAACATCACACACACGCGCCTCTATACTCATCATTACCCATCTTACACATGCCACGGGGCTGATCTTGCGCATCACCCGCTTCGGCTACGGGTCGTCAGCATACCTAAAAAACCCTTTCCGTGGTCCCTCACATTCACCCGATGCCTCGAGGGAGCGCACCAAAACATAGGCTCACATTATTATTTAACCGCTCTGTCACCGAATCCGTGTCACCGGGCTCGGTCCCGTGTTCTGGGGCATCAAGATCTTAAAACCACTACCGAAAACAGATTCGCGATTGAAGCATCTGATAGCTTGGAGCTTCACTAATCGAATTAAGCATACTGCAACACCCCAAGTTGGCACTGCCGAACCAACCGAACCAGCGACACCTGCTGCACCTAGGCAAGACCTGCGTTGTTAACCTGGTTTCGGGTGGATGAGCGCGAGCCAAACTTTGTAGCCAAAATGGCACACAGGCCAACGAAACTAGCAAATCGCTCCAACTCCAATCTAGAGCGTATTTTCGAGTAGCGTTTTGCTTAAGACGGGTGTTATGGGCAAAGCGTTGGTGTACGGTGGTAAATTTGCGCCTCATCAGCCAATTGCGCTAGCGTAATCTAATTAGAAAGAAATGCAATGCAAGTGGCTTTCGCGGTCAACACGCTTTGTGCGGGCGTTTCAATGAGTGGGTGGCAGCGGGATTGTTCAAATGAGTTCTATTGACTCACCTGCGTAGTGGTTGCCAATAGTATGGTGCGTACAAAGTTGGCAATTCAAAGTTTGGAAGTGGATTGGCTTTATTTTACACACACATCTCGGAGGCGTTTTGCTAACGGTATGGGTGCTCACTAACGGTTGCTGTGGAGTGTTGCCACTAAAGGTTTTTTTTTGTAATTTTGTTGCAATATTTTAATTAAAATTAACCTTTTGCTGGTAAACAGGAGTTGCGTTGCTCACTTTGTTTAAAATTAAATGAAATAAAGTTGTAGAATTGTTTGAATTAAACAATGTGGTATGTGTTACATGAATTCAAAACCAATCGACATTCCTAACCGAACCAAAATAAGCAGTTGTTTCCATTTTTGCATACTTTAATCCATCCTTCACCTATGCAATACGGGAATCGATTGGAACAAGATGCATGCACAAGAATGTAATAAAAACACTACACTGCAATTTAAAAAAACACAAACTAATGTGCTCCGTATCCACAGGTTTTTTTTTTCACTCTCTTTAGATTCTCAGCCAACACGACACCATCCAGTTCGAATCGAATTGATATGCTTGTTGCACAAACAATAATTGCTATTTGCCAACCATGCACGCCAGCCAATAATTGCACCCTTACACAAAGCCAATCATTTCATTACTTTCACCCTTCATTCCGTTCAGTTTGCGTTTTTGTCAGATTCTCAGTACGCACCTCCCCCAACTCCCTTAGTGCGGTACGAGTTTTCGGTGGCGAGTTTATGGACCGATTTGATGTTTATCTTTGTAAAAGAGCTGCACTTGACTTTGTACACCAAAACCACTCGGTCACAAAGTTCCACATGATTGTTCACCCGAATGGCGCATAAACTTTCTTTTTGCCGCAAAAACACACATCTGCACGCACACGGGAGCCATGGAGATCAGCGTGGTCAGAGAGTATGATTTTGTTTACTTACTCTCAATCGTCCGTCGGGTTCGAGTGGTACTATGTACGGATATCTAAAACGCTCGGTGCTTACCTGCAAACAAAAAGAAGAAACAAACGAAATGAACAATTAGAAAGAGCGGTAGAAACCGTTTTGGATGACAGTTCCACCATCACTGAGCATATGCTACAATATAGCATAGCTCCCTTCCCTTAAGCGCTTTCCTGTTGCGTTGCTTGTTTCAAGGATACCGGGATGCACCAGTCTGCATGCCGTCGGCAATGTCAACCTCCAAACAAGTCTAGATCTCGATCGCTTGCACCACTGATAGATGCTTCCATCAACACTCGCACTAGCAAGTTTGTACCACAAGTTGCATAGCTGCATGCCAAAGGTGCGACCGTTTCAAACGATGCCTCCGATGAAACGAAAATTTCAGTCAAAGAGAGGAGGGAGGTTGCCTGAAGGCTTTCACCATGTGGTCGGCAATCCACATCAAAATTACATATTCATTGCAACATGGATGGTGTTGATGCGGGCTCACCGTGCCTTATGAATAATCGGCGACCGGAACCGTAGAAAATACATAATTGATTGGCATTAGGTACATCGATCAGCCGGTCCCGTACCGGTTTGATTTACACGAGACTGTATCTTCCCTAGTGGACGTGATGCGAGTGCAATAAAGATGGTAAAATAGAAGACAACATAAATCCTACTTCTATGAGCTTTCAAGATATTGCATTGCAGCTAGTTCCCTACATCAAATGTTTTGAACGATGCTATTAATAATTGCAAACGGAGAGATTTTTCGAACGGTCGGTGACCTGATGAATTATTCTCCAACCAAACACTCCCACACAATTGCAGATTAACGTGACGTGTAAGCATTTAAGCTGCAGCACTCAATGGGTAATTGAAGTTTGCCCATCAATTATGCAACTGAACGATAAATTACATTACCTGTCAGGGCTGGAACAGTTTTCCAATGCCCATCACTGTCCAAAAGGATTCATTTATTATCTTTCTAACTCCATTCTTTCGTGCCCTCTCTTTTCTGCTGCTTTTCTAATATTCTTATTGATTTACTACAGAATACTTATACTACTAGCAAATAACAGCAAAACCGGAACAGTTCATAAATTCATCAACCGCACCAATTGTGAACCCCCTCGTGTGAGCGTCCCCGGATCGATTCTTTATTTTTAGATCGACCACACACACACACACACACGCACATACATCACGTACACAGCCGTACTACAACGAGCTACGAACGCATTGGAAAAGGGTCATTAAAACCCACCTCCTCCCGGAGCTTATGGAGTAACACCCCCTGTCCAAAACGGGGTACATGCAGGGAACAAAAAGTTAATGGTAACCACTAGCAACAATGTTTGTTGACGTCCAGCGGTCCATGGCCTTCTATTTTTCTTCTCTACCCCTCACCCCCCAAAGAGGCCTGCACATTCCATCCCAATCTTTCTCTGGCACGAACAAATTTGCAATCGATAACTGCCGATTGATTGATGACCGCAACCCTACAGCTTCCCCTTTTGAAGCGGCGGGATTTTTGTTTTTAGTTTTTCTATCCTTCTTGCTAAATGCTTGCTGCCCTCGCCGACCTGACCAAGCGTCCATTCGTTTGCAAAAAAAACTTACACACGATAATGATGACGAGCGGGATTTATCGACACAGAAACAATATATTCATTCCCGAGGTCACGTATGCAAAGCAGGGCAGCCTACAGGAAGCGATTGGCGTGGCCGAAGCGCACTAACCAACGTACAGCCCTGGCCCTGGATGCGGGTCAAACCAAAGTTTCCGGCCATTTTCACCGTGACATTCACCCGCAATTGCTACTGGTTCGGCAGAGCGAGTGAATGGAAGCGAACCTTCTCCAACCACCACCACGCCACCTCGCATCACACCTACCTTGGCGAAATATAGGCCACGGAGCCATCGTTGGAACATCATCTTTGCGCGCTGCAAGAGCGGTTGGCGCTCGATGGACGACTTCGCAAACGGCAGTCGTCGTCGAGATTGGTGCTTTCTTGCGAGCGCTTGAAGGATACTTTTAGCGGACACCTTTATTGCTAGCACACATTTTCTGAGGCAGTGCGCGGCACGCTGGTACAGAAACTGCGCCGTATTTATTTGGTAAGATGGTTTGAAACAGCAGGAAAAACAAATGGGCTGGTCACCACACTACCGGAATGTTCTGCTCCTTGTGAGCTACGGTAAACTAAGGGAAGTTTTTTTCACGACTAGCTAAAAACGTCAAACTGCTGCGCATGGCATACTGGGACGAGCTGTTGTTTTTATTCGCTACTACGTTTGTTTTGTGTTACCATGGCAATGTTTTGTTTGATTAAATAACGGCGTCTCTGGACTGAGCTAATCACAGCCAGTTCTCGTTTAAATTGACAGTTAACATTTCCTCCACCATTTAGTAGTTCTTAACATATCGCATTTTAAGCTACAAAATCAAAAAGAAAACATTGAGACAGCACCAATGCACCATATTCAAAGTGGTACGAAAGATTTCAATGCAGAGACAAGCGGCAAACTGGTTGAAAAAAAAACCATCTCAAGGTGACGAACTCCAACCCCAACAAGGTTCAGCCGACTCGATGTATGAACTTTTACATTCAACCACCCAACGGTGCAATAACCGTTTTTCTTTCCACACGATAACGATCTTGCCAAGTGTACGATATTGACCTTAAATGGTCCGATTTTGATCATTTACCGAAAGCAACAACCGGCTAGGTGGCACCTTTCCAACAATGTTGTTGCAGTTTTATGTTGCTGTTGCTGGTGAACTTGCCGGCTCAAATGGTAGACAAAGTTACCGAGAGAATGTGCACGTATTCGGCATGTTCGTTTGAACTATCGGTGAATGTCCTAGTTTTCAAGCCTGCCAGGGTTCACAGCAAAGTACAGCAATGCTTTTAACGATCAATCGCTTTGTGGTCAAAGTCACTTAAAGTATATTTAAGAGAAACACAAAGTATTATTCCATTGCAAAAATAGTACACAAAAAGTACTTAAGAAGTTAAAATATCGTTAAAATTATTGTGCTGTACTTTTTTTCACCATTTGTTAGCGAAATACCATATACCTACCAACAAACCCAAGTCACTGAAACCGATACACGATACACGTGACCCACCGGCATCGAGTCTCATTGCTCCACCCGTCGATTCCAGATATGGTTTCAAATGTCAGCTGGACACATGCCTTCCCGATCTACCTACCCGTGCATATCGATCACGTCACGGCGTGGTCGAATTTTATCTTTCACACATTACGGTCCAGGCTTCATCAGACCGTTCAGTGCGAAGTACGACCCCGGGGCAAAGTCACAGCAAACACGCAGCGTCACATGCAAATGGGCGTCCCACGTCGCTTCCAGACAAAAGTAATCCCTCTGCTTCCCCCTAATCCTATCACCAGCCTTGCCGTGACCCAATGGCAGTGTAACGTGTTCTAGCGATCGTCAGCCTACTCAACCTGTTCGCCGTCCCCCCTCCCCCCACGGTTCAGGTTCAGTCCCTAGTTTGGTTTCGATTTTATTTCGATCGTTAAAGGCATACATGCGCGTGTGTGTGTGATCGTATTCGCCATGCTACCTCGTCATTTAACTTCTCGGCTTCTCGGTGTTCTCTTTTTTAATTATTTTTGGGGGAAAGTGAAAGCTGCCAAAATAAAAACATATCAATCCTTCCGAGCGCCCATTATGCTGGCAGGCTTTCGGGAAGGGGTTTTGCTGACCGTCCGACTTCTCGCAATTCATCTCCTTTTGCTTTCACCAGCATCCGAAACTTGCCAAACAAGTGATCTCGGTCCATAACCGAGCACACACACACACACCCGCAAGGTATCAACCGGTTGAGGTGCGGATTGTTGTTGGAGAGGCGACTTGTTGACCACCCAAAATGAGATTCATGCTTGGTACGGGTAAACTATGCACCGAGCCACTCTAGGATTGGGTCAAGCACAGGCAGTGTTGGAAGGCTCGTTTGAGTTGCTTGGACTTTCGCGTGTAGCAGAAAGTTCATTGAACCGCTTCGACCTGTGTGAGGTGACATTTGATAAGTCGAAGACGGTGTGCGATGTGGTGAGCCGAGCTGAACTGAATTGTGCTCCGAACGTTGGCTAATCGTTGGCCCAACTGGCTAATGCCCAACTGCCGATACATCTTCCAACAGCTTTCAACTAGACCGACCATTAGACCCACTTTTCATCCATCACCCTAGATGGTATTCTACGGCAGACGACACCATTCAATTCGTTACACTTTCGAGATAGAGACAACAGAAATCGATCAAAAGACTAACGCCAATCAGTGTAAGGTGCTGAGAGGAGCACACACGCCAGAAATCACCAGAGCACGGCAAGAACGTACCAGCGCCACACTGACCTCATTGGCTGTATTTGGTAGGTTGCTGATGACACACTACACCGATCGAGCCTGTCTTCTAACTCTTTGTCGTTGCTTTGTTCGATAAAAGCGACCGATATCGTATGAGGATGAGTGTTGGGCGAAGGAACTGAACTGAAGATGATAATGTCCACCCATCCATCCATCCATCCATCCATCCATCCAACTATCCAATTCCATCCCAGTCATCTTCCTACCAAGCATGGAAACTTGTCGTTTTCCGCCGGCGATCATGTTTCGTTATGAGTTGCCAGCAAGCTGTAAGCCCCTGGCGTGATGTATAATCAGACTGTGCGTGAATCGATCACCGTGAGAATTGTGTGGAATTTAACGCCACTCATCCCTCCGGGCAAGGGTTCCGTTCCAATTCGGAACAAACGAACCGAACCGTCGTAGCTCGTGGTACGGTGGCATTCCAAACGAAATGATAAATCGATTACCCTGACAGCAGATGCGCCGAAGATGCCAAATTTCTTACATAATTGTGCGATCAAGCTATCATACTGAGTTTTGGAACAGGGTTAAGATGCAATGTGTGATGAAATGGTTTAGCCAGCAGGTGCGTTTGCTATGATTGCCTCCAGAGATTGTGTCGATTGTCAAGGGAGCTTTGCGAGAGTGATCGAGCTGCAAACCGCACAAACACGAGCTGAATCTGTGCGTCTTGCCGCACTGGACACATTGAAGCTGAGTATTTTCCGTACGCCTGAGTGCGTCTCTTGGCTTTCTACTCGGAGGTGTTTGTATTAACGGGATTGTTTTATTGCTCTACATCGCGTCTAAAACGCACCAAGAAAGCGGTGACGGCCATTGAAACTAGAGTTGTCTGGTGAGCGAGGTAACGTAACGAGGTTACTCGCTTGTCCAGCATCGAATGCATCCGTCACTGCGAACTTCGCATCGATGCGCGCATAAGCTAATGAAGTGAGTGAGAATTGTTTTTACCTTGCATCGCAAAGCGTGAGAAAATTGTACAAATTGTCTGTGACTACGGAGAGCTGTTGCAAATGCAGAGAAGCTTCGTTTGGTTTACCAGTGCCACTCGCCGCCAAGTTGAAGTTCCAGTCGTCGGTGGAACGGATCAATTAAACAAAAAAAAAAAAAGTTAGACATTTGTTCTGCCAATGAACATCGTTCGTTGCAAATATTGAAGGGCTTTGCGTTGCTAGAAACGGTATTAATTTTGGAATGCAAATTATTCTTCCAATCCAGCTTGACACTGAGTAGGAAGCACATTAAAACCCATTTGTTATGAACTACAAACTACAAGGAATCGAGCTGTTTTTTCCAATTTCACATATTTTTGTCTTCTCCACTTTTTCCCCTCAGTGTCTATCAGTTACTTTTAGACATCGGATCCATCCATCACACGATCGCGTGGAAGTCACCAAACATCCCGCACAAATAGTCACGACCCGGTAGTAAGCGATCCCTAAAGTGCGCACCGCCTGCTCTTAGCGTGATTCTAATCGTACCCATTAACATGACCATAAACAATTAAAACGTCTCACAATTAAGCTGTTTTGCTTCGATCGTCGTTTCGGGGTAGGTGCCGCGATCGTGGTAAAACATTTCATCGCCGTTCCCATTCTTCCGCTTGATTTTCCGTTAAGATTCCTTGGCCGTTGGTGCCTGCTTTCTGCGGAAGAAAATTGTAGCTATCTCATGGGACTGTAAGCCATCTTGAATAACAAGGGGAATGGTTTCTTGTTGCTTTAAAATGAAAGCGAGCTCACATGAAGGGCTACTTCCGACGGAGCCAGAACAGTTTTACGTAATATTTACTTGAGAAGAGTCGAACAAAAACGAGGGTGAGATGTTCCGTGTACGATCGCCTAATGAAACGTTAATGAAACTGTACCAGCTTCAGTTGTTGCCTGACTGGAAGGCTAAAAAAAGGTTTGCTGTGGCGATGCAACTGCAATGTACGTTCTCAGCTTTGAATAAAAATAGATATGTGGTGTAAACTTCCAATTATAGTCGGTGAGCAATGTCTACGAGGTTCGTTTGTAGTTCTTCCACTTTATTCTCAAGATGTACATGAGTGCAATTCAACCCAGAGCTCAGCTTAGTTTTAGTTGACTGCACAATAATAATCTATTCCACCCGCTTCAGAACAGGAACGAATACTAATTTAAATACAATCAAACTAACCGCCGTTGGCGGATGGAACGACAACCTAGAACATGGAAAGTGTTTTAATTGTAGATCACATTATCTAACGGCATCAACGGCTCCCTCGGGGCTAAAAATAGACTTGCAAAATAAAAGGTATACACTTCATAATAGCCACACCTAACTGGATTTCGACAGAAAGCGGTTTTTTTTTTTCTTTTGCACTAATCCAAGTGAAGGTAGCAATCGCTGTTCAATACAATCATCCACATTACATCAAAACACCTTTAAAGGTCAGGCAAAATATTAATCAGACACTCCTCATACACAATAACCTACCTTTTTCGCAAAAAGCCCCCCAAAAATACCCCTCATTCCAACAACACCCGATCACAACAGTGAAAGATCACAACCACTTTCGGCATCGACCAGACCAAGCACGGTCCATTAATGTTGCCGCCACTTCAATGTGCGCTGTCCACCTTTTCCCTTGATCCTGATCAATAGCTGTCACAGAGATGAAAAAGCTCTCTGAGTGCGATGTCAAATTTTCGCGACTATGGAAAGTATCCAATCAGTCCCCTTCCTCCCGGACGCGCCCAATGTCCATGATCGTCCATCATCGTGCGCAATGTAATTACGTGCACTATAGTGACGGTGAAGCCCAACTCAACCCCCTATACCGATAGTGGATCCTGCCCTCGGATCCACGAGCTGGAAACAAGTCAATCAACTCTCACGAGCGAACGCGCGCTTGCCACCTAATGTCTAAGGCTAATAACTGCCACGGTTTTGCCTGGTCACATACATGCCCGACAGCTCCTGCGTCAATAGGTCAGTGGGCTTTCACCCACCGTGTAGCACCGGGCTCGAATCGGATATGTAAATAGGTCGGAACAATTTGTTTTACCAGACGCGTGTGGTTTCCGTTCCAACCGGCAGGTCAGGTCCACCTTTCCCCTCAGCAGTGGAAGGATCTCCAGAAGGGGGCAGGTTGCCGACAAAACGCCACAAAAGGGCTGCTTTTACCTGCGGCTCAAGGTAAAAAGGATGATTCATCGTCTCATTTCCATCTCGAGCGGCTTCCAATCTCGTACACCACGCTAATGCACATGTTAAGGAGTTTAAGAAAAAACATTGAAGAAACATCGATTGTTTATGGGAATTGTCGCGCACGGAGAAAACAGGGCCGTGGTCAATCTCAATGCATACACATGACTACACGATGGCAAAAGGGGGCTTGAGGTTAGGGTCAGGGTTAGCTCAATCGCGGCCACATCACCCGACCAATGGTGGCTTTTCTTAAAGTGCCTTGACTGACGAGAAACTCCCTACTTGTGACACTGACGACGGTGATGCTTGCTTTTGATCAAAACCATAAATTTGTAGCTTAACCGATTCGGTTGCAATGATTGTGCCGGTGCAGCGGAGCAGCATCCACATCGTCATCACCGGATCGCCTCAGCAGCATCATCATCACGAACGTTAACAGTTTAAGTTGAGCTCTAATACGGCTCGTCCGCGAAGGTCTGAGCTGATCAGATGACTTTGTTGCTACACATCGTTACTTGACAGGAATCGATTTCTAAAGTCGGTGCCTGTGAGCCAATTTACAGCAGCAATTTGGTAAGCAAAGCCCTTTTCAATCATTTTGCACAAGCTTCACCCTATACACAACCACAGAATGGGTGGATGCATTTTCAGGAATATTAACCACCAAAATTCCATAATAAGAAATGAAATGAAAAGTGAAATTATGAAGCATAAAACCAAACAAACATGCATCGCCATTATTCGTTCACCCTTCCCCACGTCGGCCATTGAAGTAGCGCCGCCGCGGGTTAAGGTAAAGGAGGCTGCATTTGTTCATTCCATCGTGTTTTCTGCGTGGAACACAAGCATGATAAGGCCAGCAGGATTGAAGCGATGGAGTTGCTTTGTACGAACGTTCGCGCATTCGATTTCGCTTTCGATACATCTCCGCAGCTTGCTGGGATGCTTTCGGGTGGAAGGGTGGAACTGGGCTGGAAGCTTCATTTTGGCGATAAAGAAAACCGAAAGCTAACCAATCATTTTGACACTTTCGTTTTTTCATGTTGATCGTTCGAGATTGGCATCTTTTCACTTCGACCAGGCCGTTTCATCGGCGGTCAAGGTATGCCCATTGTTTTTGTTGCTTTGTTTTAGTTTGAAAAAAAAAACCAATATTATAATTATTCGATGGAATTGTTAACAAAACATGTTTCGTTTATTAGTAATAACGCTTGAGGGAAGTTCCAAGTCCCCCATTTAATATTTCACATTCATTTCTTAACGGACGCCTGTTTCATTTCAATGTTAAATGTTGCGCAAACTAACCATGCACTGTTTGGAGTCATCAAACAGGGAAGCCATTCTACCAAAGAAAGCCTTCCTGCAGCAGGTGATTGAACAGGTGCTTAAAAGCTGTCTGACGAGGAAAAGTTCTCACCCATTACACCCCGTATGTTTCCTTTGTTTAAGGTTCATGTTGTTTTAAAGAACAGACTTTTAAGATACTCCCCATGTTCCCGACCGTCTCGATGCGATGACACGAACCGCAAACGAACCGGCAAACTGTTAGCGTTTCATCCCTTCCCTTGCCTGCATCAACCAATCGATCTCCCAACGATGATGATGATGATGAAACGGGCGCAAATGTTCGCGCAATTAAGGTTAATTAACAGGTTTTTAGTAACGCACACGCGTATCCATATTTCTCGCATTTCTTGACCGCGATCTTCGACATGCGCAAAACGTGTAGGATCAAGCTGTAGGAGTTCGCCTGCTAGCAAAGTGAAATGGATCTATAACCCCTCGCCAATGCTTTAAGAACTTCCCTTTTTCCATTGCCAGCGTATTGTTCAAATGAGAGTATCCATATGCTTTACTAGCTGTACCTTGTAAAACACATTGCCCCCGAATCGTCGGTGGGCGCAAAAGCTTCACTGAACTACACCCGACTGCAAGACAATCATTAACAAGAAGATAATCATTTGCGTTAAAGTACCGCAAGGATGAAAATTAAAGAAGATTGGCGTGGCCTGTACCTTCGCACAGTAAGAGCACAGTTGGTAAGTGCCTGTCATAAACCATAAATTATCAAGCATTAGCAAACGGCGACCGGTGTGCGTAGTGTTTGGCAGGATTTTCACCAGCACCACCACCCGAAATGTACGAACAATAGGTAAAGTACGGGCTAGCAACTAGCAAAAAAAAGGAACCCTAAAACACAATCTTAAATAAGCAATGACCATGTCCGGAGCTGGTGTGTGCAATGTTTTCGGCGGCGTACATGTGTGTGTGTATGACCTACTTGTCGATTTTCACGGGGAGTTCCCTCAGCACCCTACCAGGCAAATCACATCCTTACCATCGAAGCAACTACCTAACGCACTGATGGATCGATAGGCTAACGAACGTACGTAAAGACGGGAGTAGGAGGCAAACCCTCCGAACGAGCTTGGTGATTAAGCTGATTGTGTAACGATTATTGTTTTGTTTTGGAAGGTATTGTAGTGTTGTTGTTTTTTTTTTTTGCAACTTCTCCTCCATGAATGAATGGGTAAGGGGGATTTTTTGTTCCAAACTCCGACACAGGGCTAAATAGTGCCAAAAAAACAACAAATGGTTCCCCACATGAACAAAAAGGCGCACAACCAACAACGGTACATGAAACGGTGCACACCTTTTTGTACGAAGTGGTACCGCAGCCGATGCTAAATTGATGGCTGTCAGAATTTTGAACGTACGGTACGGAACCGGTACGGAATTTGCTTGATCAGCGCCAACCAGCTGGGCGTAACCTTGAGCGAGTTAAACTTTTGTCATAAATCTTGTTATAATGCTGGCACGCTAGAACCCACCCGGTGCGCATGGATGAAACAAACCCTGCTTGCCGGCTGTCAAACGAGGTCAAACGGTTGAAAGCCAAACGGGCCATGTTAAAAGGCTCATGTTTACACTATCTGATGTTTTAATCGCACGCATTGATTAAACATTACGCAGACATTTTAGCAGGAAAGCACCTACACGCTCGCACTATTTTTTTCATTGTTTTTGTTTAGTACGATAGAATGAGCAGGATAGATATTTTATGTGGTGGAAGAAAACGGAATTTTGTTCTTTCAATTTGACATGCAATACGACGAATAAGTTAGGATATGCAGCGAATGTGAAAGGTGTATGCTCGGACGAGTAAAGAGGATTGATTTATTCATTCATCGTACACTAATTAAAGCCAAAATGTATATATTCACTGCTAAGCCTCATAACCGGTGCGAAATGAGCTTTCGAAGTATTAGCACGTTTTAGCTTCAGCTGATTTCGTAACAAGTTGCTAAAATTATGTTCTGGCACTGTCTCATTGAATTATTTCATTGAATAGAATGCAGAAAACTCAACAATTTTCATAGAATATGAATTGTCCAAAAATTAATCAGAATCTAATGCAATCAAATGTATCAATTAATTCAATTATTAAACGTCCAGTTAAAACGCTTCCCTTTAATCGTGATAGATATTGCATCAGTTCCTTAAAATCTTCGATTATGTAACTACAATAACGCAACCACTAGCACCGTTTCTCCTGCTAATTGGTTTCCTTCATCTACTTTTATAACACCTTCCCGAAAAAGGCACCCGAAAAAGCTCGTGAGAAAGTTCGCCTCACGCCTCGAGTGAATTCACCGCATTAAACTCCCGTTTCCTGACACTGATAATGTGTAATGCATATACGCTCGGCTGGATGTGTAATATGCGAACGTGCCTCAAACTCACATTCCCCTGATGTCGGGTGCGATATGTTGCGTTCGACTAGTGGAGCCACCAGCCGGCATCGCCGAAAAACCCATCCATCATAATTAATAATCCTAATGACCCTTTTCCGCACCCAAAAAGGGGGTGTTGGGAGGGAGTGGAAAAGGAGTGGTATTAGCATTTTCTATCTTTTTGCGTATTCGGCACATCAATCCCCCTTAAAAACCACCCCCTCTCCTTTTCCATCAGAAGATGTGTGTGAGAAATGCATCAAATCAATCCTCAACCGACCAAAACAGAGCACAGCATGCATTTTGTGCAAAGCTGGTCAAATGCACACAAACAAACGTGTGTTCGCAATCGAGCTGTGTTACATTTTTGGGGTTTTTTTCGTTTGGGGTCATTTGAAAGTATGCCAATGAATTCGCCGTCAAGGTTTGTGGAGTACGAGAAATTATTTAACTGTTTTTGGGGTTGATTTTCGGCATCCCGGCACCTATAAAACCGTGACGGAATGTGCGACGACTTGTTTCTTTTGTGTTCCTCTGGTCCACTACATTACAATCAGCAGCAGGTAATGGGGCGTACGTCTATGAACCATACTCATTTGGCTGATTTGGTGCGTTGGAAGGTGGGCCGGTACAGTGGGACCTTACAGGAATTAGGTCTAACAGATGCTGTGGGTGTGCAAATTTATGCCACAGTGGTGGTTTTTATTGTTTGGTGAAGATTTTGCGGAATAATGGTAAAGATATAATTAAATTAGCGGTGAAACTGAAGCACACTTCTTTTATCATTCGAATAATTTACGACGTTATTTATTTATTTTATGATGGCTTCCCTATACTGACTACCGTTGTTCAGTACGACCATATAAGAAAATAGTTTAAATATTGGACGAATATGCTACTTGCGTATGCTTTATTCTATATATTATTCTCATCAAAATAAAATCAATTTCATACATATGTGATCCCTAAATGGATCTTTAATGCTCCATTTCCTCTGTTGCGCAACGCAATCAACACACCCCGTAACAAGTGCTCAAAAATGCAAACCACACCGTCAAAACATCGCCCACATTTCACCTAATATATGCCCTCCAGACAAAATGCATACCTTGCCCCCGTACGGGGTGTCATAACCTCCAAAAACTTACTTCGTGTCCCGTTTTTCTGGTTCTGGCCCTTCCCGTCTAGCCTACGTTCGAGGCCACCCTTGGTACCGTGTTGTATAATTTGCCATCTTTACCGGTCCATTGGCGAGAAATATCCTAACCCTACCGTCCACAACAGCTGCTAATGACAACTTCATTTGTGAGAAGAACCGTGATCGAGCCACCGAGTTCATTTTCATGCTTGCCAGTCGCTTATTTTGCACGCGAAAAAAGCGTGAGTGAGCTTATACTCGTGCTGCAAAATTTCATCCAAATCACATAACACCACATCACCGCATTAAAGATACGTGCTGAACGAGCGGAAACATTAAGGCATCGCCACCGCTCGTTTGCGAATTTGTGGAGCCCCCAAAACATCACCGTAAAGGTACTACTTTGAACTTAGAGGTGCACCACAATTAGCCTAATGAGATACTCGTGAGAACTCTTGGCGGCTACGGGTCAAAAAGGGCTGTCGCCCGACCGTTTCTTTGCATAATTTATGAGAGTTTCTATCACATGACACCATCTCACACGTAGAAACTATTTCCTGGTAGTGTAAATCGCTAATCGTTTGCTCGTGAAACGGCTTTATTTACCACCTTTTGGTATCTGGTAATACCATTTGGTGTACCTTCTACAACTTCTACAACAGTTTAGAATCTCCGTTTGCTTTCTGACCTACTCAGCAACTCAGTACTAAATACTTAATCCAAACAAAATGTCTCGTACCTTGAATTCGCTTCCAATCTGATCAACCTTAAAAGCTGTAAGCTGGTCGATCTTGTCGCAGAACGGATGCGCGTAAACAAAAGCGCAATAAATTGTTACTACCACCTTGTTGATTGTGGCTAATTGTAGGTAATGCATACCTGAACGCTTTCCCTTTGCCTAAAAACAATCTAATGTTGCGGGAAAGCAAGGGCAACGGTTTGTGACGTTTCGCGCTTAGCGCCGCACCAAATCATTCCCACTTTTCCACAGCCAACTAGATCAGATCAGAAGCCCTAAAGACGCTTGAACCCCTTGTGGACCGTTGTTGTGCTCACTGTTTTTTGTTTGTTACTGTGCATCCCATTAAGGTTGGGTAAACAAACAGCAGTGGTAAACGCAAATAGAAACGAGGAGCTTTTCTGAATAATACCTACGCGCGTTAATGGGATATCATTCGCGCCAGTTTTGTTTTTTTTTTGTACTGCGAGGCTACGAGCTACCCGGTCGCAGTCACAGCTACAGAATTTGTTGCAAATTATGAGTTAAAAAACATTTGCCCCGGCCACCACTTATAGGCCATTGTCAAGATCATGAACAACGCTCGGGAGCAAAAGTGTCCCACCGTTGGCAGGCGGCAACGTCGAAAGAGAGTAAATGGGAAAATGTTATTTGATTTTTCAACCTGTTGGAAATGGTTGCTTGTTTAAGGGGATTGTTTTGCCCGAAATTATAGGTTTGTAGGTGAAGAAAGTTGATTGTTTTACGGAGCAGTTTCCGATGGTTCGTTTGTGAGGGATTGTGAACCATCGTTTGGCGTTTTTGTTACTTTTGCGCAGGTTACAGGGTAGTTTAGCGGATAATATACATCATTTTACGTTTGTGTAGCCGCCAGTTATTTAATGCAGTTATTTAAATATGATTTTATCTAAGCTTGTTTTGGTGTACTATTTCTGCATTTGCTAAAACGTACTTCAACTGTTCGTATAAACACATGAAGTGTTCAAACAATTACATAGTTTTCAGAAATGTGAACTGATGAACAAAATTAAAATGTATCTTCATAAGCCACATCCCACTTATTATCATACTTTCTAACATCAAGTTTGCAAACCGTTATGAACATGCACTTGGTACCACCGGTTTCTATCTTCTGACCCTTATAACCCCGGTCGTACATTATAGCACACTACCAACCTACCTGGCGAAAATCTATCCCCGGGGCTTATTTTCAATGCCACAATCCAGTTCGAACCCCACCCACCAAACGGGAACCTCTGGAACACTTCTCAAACGATATAAAATAGGTCACCAAACAGTGCAATAGTATCAATCACTCAACGTTCACAGCCAGCGAAACACATCGCATTACAAACCAATCTTTCTTCGCAGTAGCAACACTAGCAACACTTATCAGCATGAAGGTGATTAGCTTGAAAAACGCCAGCTAAATCATAGCCTTAAATTTCTAATTCTTGTTCCTCTGTTTCTCCCCTCGCAGATCTCCTTTGTCATCATTCTGGCTCTGGCTCTGGTGTCGCTCACCACGGCTGCACCCCTGCTCATCACCAAGCACGTCGTCAAGAAGGTGTTGCTGAAGGGTGCCTTGCTGCATCACCACTCGAAGGGAGCGGCCAGGACGATTCAGGAGGTACACTATGTCGCACTGCCACCCCCAGTCCACACCGTGACCCACGTGCAGCCTCTGGTAGTGCCAAGCTCCCATCATCTCGGCTACAAACATCACTAAGATTATCTCATCCACTTCTGATTAATAAACGATAGAGTTCCAAATATTAAGCAAACTTGTTTTTTTAAATTGTTAATGCGAACGTTTACGAACACAAAATTGAAAACTATTTTTCAATCAGCAAATAATGCTCCACGGTTCCTGCAAACGTGTGGTTCAGCAGTGATGATCTCAGTAGAAACGGTGATGTACACGCTACCTACTTGAGGCCATCCGGATGGAAGTCATAATGTTTGTCACGTACTTCCACAACCATCGTCACGCTGGCCAATTAAATCCTTTCACTTTTCCCTCATTATGCAAAGTTGAGCAACAAAACGAACCAAAGCCGTCAATTTAAGGTGGCTTCTTCGCTTTCGTGCCCCTTGTGCGGGAGGGTGGTGAAAATCTAAACAACAACGATGACAGCTGCCCCCAATTACCCGCACACAGGTCAGCGAAATGGAGTCTGTGTCCTGTGATGGTTAAAAAAAACTACATAGAAAGCAAACGAATGAATTGCTCGAAAATAAAGTTGTTCCGAATGGAGCAAAACATTTCAGGAAACCCTTCCTAGAGCACTCTACCTAGTGTTGCGTTTGGTCAAGGGGAATGTTGTTCAGTTATGCAAGATGTTGTCTCAAAATGGATTCATTTTTAAGCACTCCTTCATAAAAGCTGCCCAAAATTTAAGGCCAAAGCACCGTCAACTGTTTTCAACTTAAACAAATACGTCACATGTGCTTATCGAAACACGAATCTATAACCATGTGATTGCTGGTTCAGATAAATTTAACTTAATTAAACGTTGCCTAATCGTGTGATCAAGAAGAAGGGCACATCTAATAACTGCTCCCTGTTTTGTACCACATAAAACAAAACCTGAAGGTTGTCATCAAATGAAGTGTGTAGAAAGGTTCCCAAGAAACGACACTACTTACACTTAATACAATTTTAAACATTAAAAAAGCTATAAATTAACAACGTTATGTCATTCATTAGAGGGGACAAATTGTTTCGCATACTGCAGCGATACATCAGGCGATCAGTGCCAGTGAGCTTCCCACAGACACCTGCAATCCAATCAAAGCCCCATAAAAAAACGCACACACAATGACGCACAGCTCTAAATGCTTCTAACATCCTGCTCATTTCATGTTAAACGGTATGGATTTTGTCTTAACTTCGCTGCACCATAATTTGTAGCGGCTCAATCGGCCGACACAATTCTCATAGCCTTGTGTTGTTTCGGCCCAATCGTTTGGATGGAATCGTTTCCCTTTGCAAGGTTTCATCGATTGCTCCGCAATGGTCACCATTACTGGTTTCCTTCCCAACATCTATCGTGTTTTGGCAGTGTTGTGGTAATTTTAATTTTTGACTCTACTTTATGCACCGTACCATCGATCACCTGTAGGTTGGACTTTTGCATGCCAACAATAGGCAATTAATAAGGTCACGTTCTTACGATAGTTTGAAAACTTGAACAGTATGCTTTAAGCACGTTAGTTAGATAATGGGGTTGGTCGATCTTCTTTAATTGAAGTTGACTGTTTGTGTGTAAGCTGTATGTTAACGGTTTGAATCTGTTGCTACCGATGGAACAATCAATTAAATTAAAACTTATAATTAAATGTGTTGAAATTGAAGTACGAGCCTAAAGGTTCGTCCATCGGGATTGCAAAGCCCTACAACACTTTAACACAAACGTGCAGATCCCGACCGGAAGCGTGCACCTTTGTGTGCGTGTGTGTATGTGTTGCTTTAATGCGTTCGTTCCACGAACCGGCCGTGAAACTGTTTGCAATAAAGCAACTCCCACCAGCAGGAGGCGAAACAAGCCCACAAATTCGGTTAGTTTGGGATATGCAGCCTCCATTGTAGAGGTGAACTTTTGCCGTCGGCATGGTAACACTTTCACCCGTGATTACCGCTTGCATCGACTGTGGGTGTTAGATTATCCCCCCCCCCCCCCCTTTTGACACTAGCAGCAGAAATGGTTTAGATTTTTTTCAACACACCCGTCCAATTTTTAATTGGTTTGAAATTCCATATCATTTTACCACCCGCCTTAAGGGGTAGATATGATTTCTATTGTACCTTCGCAGCAGGTTACGCAACGTCACTTGAGTTATTTCGAACCATTTTCAGATGACCTGGTATATCTCACCTATAAAAGAAAGAAAAGTAAACAAAACAATGGCGTTAGTAAAGAAAAGTAAAATGTGGAAGATTTTAAAAACTAAGAAAGAGGAGACAATTTAAAGAAATTTGAAGTACAATAACATTTTATTCGTAAACCCTAAATTGATCGACTGAACTGTTTCTACCTTTGATGCAGCCAAACATGATCATTCTGCTCATTGCAGTCAATATTTATTACATTCCTACTATATTTAAAAAAAGGTTGCTTAAAGCATTGCACATTGTAGTCAATCCATCAAAGTGAAAAAATCTGCTATTTACCGTACATTGGTTCTATAATAATCCATGCTCGGAAGCGCCTTCAGAAGCTAAAAACCGCACCTAAACCACCCGATCAAAAAACGAATCGTATTATCTACTAATTCATCAGCATCTAATTGACCATCATGCAAAAGATGCTGCCGAAATTGTTCCACCATTCCGCCCCGGTCCTAAACACAAAACCCCACTCCGTACTAGCCATAACGTTACGACCAACCCTCGCTTAACGGTGTGCGTTTGTACAACTGAAAAGGAAAACAGTTCGATGTGATCGACCATCAACACAACGATCCCGCAGTGCTTTACCACCCTTTTTCCCGCCGCGTCTTCCGAAGCTTGAATGCACCGTACCGGAATGTTATTAATAAACCAATTACAATTACATCTAGTTATGCCGTTAGGGTTGCCGTGCCCGTGTGCCATCCCATTGCAACACGCTAGCTAGGCTATCTCGCCTTGTATCTTGCGTTGCTACTAAAACCGTACATCGATAAACACGAAACTGAACCACACGCACAAACGGAGCAGGGCGGGGACGTGAATGTTTTGGGAACCATTTATCCCATACCAGCATAGAGTCGATACCGATCCGCTGGTATGCCATCGCTAGTAATGACTGCAAAATCGCACTACAATCGGTTGTAATTTTGTAATTATGATTTTCAAACTTTCCAGTTTCACTCACATTGAGCATTTCATGTTGCGAATGGAGAGCATCGTATTACGAACACCCTACACGATCACCTTGGATGGACCTTTGTACATTGTGCAAAACAACACCATGCACCCTTTTCGTTGCAAGAACGCACTTGTTTACACCGAATCCCTGTCACCTGACCTGAGGTTTGCAATCAGTCCTTCATCACGCACCACACAAGTGGAGGTCATTTCACGCAGGAGAAAAGCGGTCACAATTTCCCCCGAAAGCGCGGGCACACAAACAAACACACACAGAGTTACTCATAATTATGATTCCACACCCCCGTAATGCGACCGTTTCCTCGAATGACCTCGCGTGTACTATGCTGCGCTCGCTATTGTTTTGTTGGAGAAGGCGACGAAGTTCAACCCTTGATGCCCGTCATGACTATCATAAAATGCGAGCATTTGTGTTGCCTGCCCGAGGGAGGTATGTTGCCTTTAAATGAACCAACAACAACAAAAAATAAGTTTTTCAATTATAAAACCGTGAACTCCCTCCTGTCCGTCGGCGACACGATTGCGGTCAGTGACGGCCGACCTATTTTGGGAGCAGCTTCTTCAGCACAACACGCGACAACATTGTCCCAAAGCGATGCCCAGGCATGGGACGCTCGGTTTCCCATTCATTCCACGAACCTGGAGTGTTTGGTATGTCGGGAGGTGTGTATGTGTGTTTTTTTTGTGATCACTTGGTTTTCTATTGCCTCCCCCCATCACCCCTTTTTGCTCGCTTGCTTATTGTTTTACGTTTAATTATGAACACACAACGAACCCGCACAACCTTTACTATCAGGTACGGCCCCGTTGCAGTTAACGTGCGATTCGAGGACAGTGACCGGACTAGGGAGTTAAGCCATCCCCCCTCTCTAAAAGTTTGTCTGGGTGTGTGTGAGTGTTTTTTTTTTACTTCTTCACTTTACTAATGTGCGCATTGAATGCATTCCATATCGGGATCCACATGCAAGGTTCCGCATTTGATGAGCGGAATATTGTTGGTAAACGGTGTAGCGGCCGACCAGATATGCCACCAGGGCGCGTATCTTGCCTGCCTGGCCCGGGCGAATTGTGGAACGTGCGGTCGCCTTTTTCGGATAGGTTGGACCACACGGACGTTCTCTTGATGGCGCTCAAGATGTTTTGAAACCGGGACACGCTCCGACGGGAAACAAAGCCGAGGTATGGCGAACGAAAATGAAATTGGCAGCTATGGCAAAAACAGAAACAGAAAATAAAATGACACACATACTTGCAATATGTTGCCATTCTATGCGGGGGGTGGGGAACTATTTTGTATGACCATGGTTCATTACACACCAGAAGGGAAGGATGATACAATACGGTGAGCTATAAAGTGAGTGACGCATGTTGTTCGTTTATTAATGGGTGCTACTAGGAGGAGAATTTTTTTATACTATTGTTTATACTAAACATTTTTAAAATATTTTCATTCATTTGTATTTCATTGAAATGCTATCATATAATTGATGTGTTATTCATTAAAAATAGCAACTACATTAATTAACAGTGCAGAGTAGCAAAATCTGATTTTATCAACACGGAACGGTCGCTTTCCCCTTTGTACACCCATAACAGATCGAACCCAAGAACGAAACACACCCACTCCACCACAGTATTGTCACTCAGTTCCGACCTTGGGGCGCCCAACCACCCATTACCATGGATCAGTGACTTTGTAGTGGCACGCCGTCTTTGTCACATCAAAAATAGCATTACCAATGATGCGCTACCCTTTTTCCCTCCATACGCAAACGGCTCGAAAGCGAAACAACAAAAAAACAACAGACGCACATTTTGCGCTGCAAATAAACCACCCGTAACATGGCACGTCCGTTGCGAATTATAGTTCGCAAAAATCATAACCTATCAGCATAAAAAGAAGCGGTTAAAAAAATGCAACCTTAAGCAACCATAAAAGGTTATGTTTTACGGGTGCCCGAATACGTTCGACGGTATACTTACACGTTGCATAAGAAGCAAACATGAAACCCGACGATCAACTACAAAGAGGATCACCAGAAGGAGGATAAGGATTAACCTGTAATCCCGTTTCTGCCACCCTTCCCCCAGAAACTGTGAATCGAAGCAGCCACAGGGATTGCACAACTTTCCGATCAGCGTCAGCTTTCCCAATAACTTTATTAATTTAACACACGCTTTTTATCACGGAAATCATTCGGGAAGATGGAGAGATGTAGAGAGGTAGAGAGAAAGGCCACAATCGTAGCAACGCGGTTCGTTACGGTTATGTCCTCTATTGCGCACGCCTGCCTCGATGAGATTTTACCGAAACACTGTGCAAAATTCGAACAAAAAATCACACAAACACACACGACAAATTAACACCACAACTATACAAAGAAAAAAAAACAACCCCGAAAAAAACACCTTCAACAACTTCATCAATCAAAACGATCGAATCGATTTATCGTGCGAGCCGGAAAAGAGAAATTGTCGATTTTACCCGTCCGTCACCTTCGGCCACAAACAATCGGAACGACAACATAACTGCGCATAACTGAACGTAACCAATGAGCATAACAATTGTATCCACACCGAAGGGGGAAGTTTTTTGCTTCGCTTTGTTTCGAGCACTTGCACACGGTTGTTTCAACTGAGATAACTGAACGGACCGAATCATTCCACTCTTATCCCCCCCCCCCTCCCTGTTCCCCTGTTTCCAATTCGATTGGTATTATTTGGGACCAATCAAAAATTGGTGCCCCTTACCCTTTGCGCAAGGTGAGGAAAAGCTTAACGCCGTTGTTTCAGCGATCAAACCTGCACCACCCGCTAATGATAGTTGTCAATTAATTGCGTCTCATTAGAAAAGGCTTTCATTCGCTTGCGGCTAAAAGTGCAACAACAAAAAAACCCCACTTTGCCATACCTTTCACAGGCGCGAACAGCTCAATCTTTGAGTGCCCACCAAACCCCTTTACGCACGATCGATAGTATTCGAAATTACATATAATTGATTTATCTGTACGATCGACGCGCTTTTCCTGGTCGGTTCAATTCGGGAAGGAAAATCGGGTCACACGTGCACAAATGACAAGCTTTACTGTCCCGAGGGGGGAGCGGGGTTTAGTTCCTTCCGACCCTTTCCGAGGGTGGACTAAGCATCAATCATAGCGTTCTTCCCACACAAACACACGAACACACATACCTCCCCTCCGTCCATCCCTTGGGCTATAACGATCTCAAACGTGCTCACGATGTCGCAGCACAATCACTCTAGGAAATACTAGCCTGCAAACCAGTGCGATCGCTGAAGGAGAACACAATCAGGAACGATGAAAGTGCAGCTTTTCAACCGTGTCCCAAGTCCCCCTGGCATGGTTTTTGTTGTTGTTTTGTTTTGAAAATGGTTCTTCTCTCTGTTCTTGTTTGCCTGTTTTTTTTGCGCACGCCTGAGCTTTTGCCCTCCGGAAGGAATTCGAAACGGGTGTAGTGGAAGCTGCACGACAAATTCCGGACGAACCAACGAACCGTTGGCCATTTGGGGATGTGCAAGTGCTCGAACTAGGTTAAAGTTATAAATAACGAAACCGGGAGAGTGCCACTGCCGCCGGCCATACGGTTGCTGGGTGGTTTAATTTCCTTTCAGCCAGTGCGCAGTGGCGCAAAATCGCGTCTTTCATTGGGTCGTGCTTGCGCTGCTTTCGGTTTCGGGTTCAAATTCGTGCCATGTGCCAGCCGTCCAAAGCTCAGTGTGTGTGTGTGTATGTGTGTTGGTGCACGGCACGTTTCTGCGGTTGAAAACCAAACACTGTGTCACGTGAGGATTTTGATTAAGGGTGAGCAAAATAATTATTTAGAAACATCTATTAAATTTTACAAATAAGTTTTCACAGTGAAGCTTTTGAATGGAAATAATAATATCTAGTTTTATTGAAAGTCTCGCTTACGCTAACGCCTTTTAATTCCTCATCAAAGGCTTTTCTTCATCTTGCATATCAAAATCCATTTATAAAACTATTTTCAAACTATTTTTCAGCTCTTTAAACAATCCTTCAACACGGTTTACAAACAATTTATGTTTCCTCTTTATGAAAGCATGTTTTCATTCACACGCATTTATCAATGAACAATTGCAATTGCAGTCTCGGTCTTCACAAGATCACCTGAATACACCCATAGTAGTATGATGGCTAAGCGGTGTCCAGTTTTCTCCCGTCCAAAATGAGTATAAACAACTTCCAGCTTCTCGACCATAAACAGTATACCCACCATTCCAGAGCGTCTCATTACGCCCGCTCCACAAATGGTTCGTCCATTCATCGAGCAATCGATCGAACACACACTAGCCCTGGGGTCATCAACACCCCAGACTAAGGAAATCCTGTTATAATACACACTCATCCCATCCCATCAGCAGTTAATGGTGTAAGGGAATGAAAAACAGAAATCATATCAAGCCAACTAACAATTCCATCCCAGCATGCCAACCGACCAGGGTGACATTTACGGGTTGCCACCTCATCACCATGGCAACGGTTGCGCTACCGCACTTTCGCACAAAAAACTGCATACAGTACAGACGTGTGTCAGTTTATCGCTAAATCGTTTTTTGAACAGCGCAAATCTTAACGAGTGATCTTTTCCGCTCGGCTCGCTCGCAGATGAAGGTGTAATGAAGCGTGCCCCAGATCGCGATGCTGAGTGATGACAGTTTACATTTATCTAACGACTTCGGTTGCATCCCGGTCTGCGCACGGCTAGGCCGGTGTGGTTGGATAAGCATCTGCGAGTGATCGTGAGGCGAGCAGGATAGATGGTTCGCTATGATGACACGGAATGTATAACCATTTTATTGGTTGCACTCATAAATCGTCCAGCGAAACAATGCTGTGTCACTTTATGGCTCTCTGCACCCTAAAACCGTTGTTGTTTTGGGTTAGTTTCCCTGTGTTTGTAAGTGTGTTTTTTGTTTTTTTTTATCCAAGCCGAATCGGTCTTGTTATTTCCTCTTTGTAACAAATCGACTACACAGCCAATTGTTTGCGGCGTACCAACTAAACTTATTTTTATTTGTACCTAATAGCAATCTTCCCGACAAATGTGCTGTAACAAAAAAACACGCATCGATCGCTCCCCGTAAAATATAATGCAACAACACAACACCGATGAAACGATGTTTCATGAAAAAAATAATGTTGAAACAAATGTTGGTTGGTAAAGCTGTTATCTAAATGCGATGGTGTTTGAATAAAAAACAAACCCCCAACAGAGACAGCGAAAAACACCCTAAAGACAAAAGCATGAAGAAAGCATGTTGAACTTTAAAGAAAATCTTCTATTCCCTTTAACGATAGCACTCATCCCTTCTGGAGAAGGTGTGGCGGTAAAATATCGTTAAACACAATTTGCAACACACCCAACTCAACTGCAGCGTCTTTAGATTTATGATCCATCAAACGTCTGCCTGCCCCCAGCTTCAATGTCAAGGGTTTCCAAGGGATCGTCATTTCCGATCCGGCTGCGATTCACACCGGCTGCGACAAATCATCTACCTCGCTTCGCTCTCCGTTAAAATGCAGTTTTGCTTTTGCTGCAGTTCTTCTCACAGCCCGGCAAATGCTAGCCTGGTCGTAAATAAACTTAAGAAGAAGATGAAGAAAACACGCTCGCGGCCCTTACGACCGAAGCTATGGTCCGTGCTAATTGACGGTGACCCTTTGTGGCCGGGGAATGTAAAGGGCGACACAAGACGGAAATTCCACCCTCCAGGCGGCACCACACGTTCTGCACCATTTGTTCGCAAATGAGCACTCTCACTCTTGTGACGCTCGGTTCGGCCCTAGCTCGGTGTCACACAACGATCTCGGTCGACGTTGCAGTGCACATTCACCTTCGTTGCACTCGAGCACAAGTACAAGTACGGTACGGTACGAGTTTTCCGCTGGTGTAAGAAGGTCAAAAGGAGCAGAGCGCATGAATTATGGCTTACGCTTAGTTGGCGGCGCTTGCGCACCTAGGCTGGATGGCATTTCCGGTCTGCTCTCTTTCCCATGTGCTGAAATGTGCCATCTGGAAGTTCTCATGGTTCGGTGTCGCTTCACCAGCAAGTTGGTGATGTTGTTGTAGGTACATTATAACTATTATCCTGTCGATCGTCTCGCATCTCTCAATATTGCACTTGCCATTTTTCGAGCATTTGTTTCACTTTTTTCTTCACAACAACCACAAGGGCCGGAGTGGTTCATTCATGAGGACAGAACGACGAAAAGGCCGTCGAGAAATGCTCTCTCGGGTTTGCTTTCTAACACCATCTAACAGCAGTATCTTTGCTTCCCAGCCATGCTGTCCCAGTTCACATCGTGCT